>WUQG02433621.1:0-14110 GCA_011317285.2 Androctonus mauritanicus | reverse complement strand
TATACAACATCAAAAGAAGTTTGGGCCATGTGCAATACATGTCAGAAGTGGGCCCATTGCTCATGTGCAGGCATAGATGAAAATGATGCTGAAACTGTTTATTTGTGAATATAGAGAGGAAAAATATTAGTACCCATACCATGGGGCAAGACGGGGCATTTTACTCTTTCAATAAATCCTTAAATTTGTGATGTGTTGCATTGCTTATATATCATAAAACTGATTCATTTTATACTTTATATGCAAATGAGTCTAAAAATAAACTTTTATGTTTTTTTTCTCTAAAAGTTACTTTCCTGTGCTTCTTTAAACCTTAACATCCCCATTATGAACCCACCTTCCCCTAATACTTATATTTCGATGCAAGCCTATTGGCTACTCAATTGTTCCTGCAATAGAATTTCACAATAGAAAGAATTATTTCATTCCTAATATATTCAATAATTTGGATAATTAAAGCTGGGCAATTAAAATATACATGGATAACCCGAAGATGGCAACAATTGAACGATTTGATATACGAATTTTACATCCGCATGTCATATCATTAGCGAAATGTGAAAAAATTGAACATTCACCATTTTTAAATGGTTAAAGGTACAGGATTGATCAATTTTATATGAAAATTAACGTTAATGGTTTAATATATCCGCTGGCTGTCATAAGTGTCAGTAACATATTTTTAAAATATCAGGTAATTATTTCAAATGTTTATCCATTTTTAAATGGATAAATATTTGAAATAATGTCCATATTTAATATCCATCACTTTTAAATGTCTGAAGGGTCTTGAATTTATTGATGTGTCATAAGATTTGTTATTTTGCGTTGTTAGAGTTAGAAAGAAGATATAGACTAAGATAATAATATGTTTAATTTAATAATCAGCAACCTTTGAATAATTGAACATTTTCATATTGTATGACTCTAATAATAGTGTCACAAAACGTCCATAGAGAAGAAAGAGTTTTGTTATATTAGAAGTTATATGGATAATTTATGCATTCCATAAGACAGCATTGAAATTTTTACATAAATCTAATATTATTGTGAAATTTCAATTCCAAAAAATTTATTTTGGATTATTTAGAAATTAAAAATAACAGAACGTACTGTGTAACATTAATAGATTTCATTATAAACTAATAATATTAAAACTGTAATTCAACATTTATTAGATTAATTATAGCCTACATTACAATAAAGAATTTTGGATATTAGAAAATGATCTTCATTTAAATGAATTTTCATTATTATTTGCAGAGCCTTATCAAGAAAAACTTTTTCTATTCATTTTTATATATAAGACAGGATAATAAATCAAAAAGTCACTTTTTTTTCATTTCTGATTTCACTCTATTGAAGAATTTATTTTAATCAATACACAACACGTAACACAAGTTTTTCTATGATTTCATTCAACTGTTAGAAAAAATAATATGTAATCCTGAAAAAATGTCTTTTTTTATATATGTGAATAAAGTATTGTTTAAAAAAAAGACCATTTCAATATCATGTATTATTATTAGGAGAACAAAATTCTAAGTATATTCACTCCTGCAAAGCAAGATTGATAATATTATTTAATGATTTTGTTTTTGTTTTTAAGAAAAAAACCTTTATATTAGAAATCTGTTTATACATATAATAAGGTGGATATATTAGGCTCACATTCTAGAAAATCCATTATAACAGCTACAATATAACTACTAAACATTATTTATGTGCTCTGTCTAATTCAGTTGGTCTTTGATATAAATACCGAAATATTTTTTGTTCAAACTTGACATATTATTGGATTATTTAGAGTAGCATTTGTAATTCCTTCCAGTATTTTAATTTTTAAAGAAAATTATACTTTTTATAACTTATCAATAAATTTTTAATAGAAATGATATTCTACAATTTTGATTCGTTTTGAATAATATAAATTAGAACTGTGATATCTTTGTGTGTATAAATAATTGTCAAGTCCTAGACTCCAGCCCAGAATTTCTTGTAAGTTAATACTATATGATTTTTTCCCTCTTTTATCTATATATATTTATTATTACTAACCGGGAAATTTATATTAAATATGTAATCACAAAAAACATAACAATACTTTGCGAAAAAATGTATATTGTGTATAAATAATTCGTATATAAAACAATTGTATGAATGAAACTCATGGGACTCGATATCATTCGTGGGAACGGAAATTTACTTCGATTACATAATGTCATAAGGTCGGAAGGAATACATAACAACTGGGAAGCAGCTGAATCAACGAAGGAGGGAGACAGACGGAAGAACGAACAAAAAATATCAACAGATATGAAACGGCAACAACAAAAGTGAGAATCGTTAGAACAAAGCTGACGAAAAAGAATAAAATTATCGATCCTCTGGCCGAACACTCCTTGACTCCTTGTCTTCGAGATAGAGTCCATTCATTGAATCTGCCGAAAGGAGTGGACTTTATCCCAAAGATGTTCTTATGAGAAGAAGTCACTCACTCTCCCCAGGTATGCGACTTCTGACACACAAACAAACACATTATGTACACGGAAACGTTTCCTTTGAGTGACGCAACATATATATTACTATAATAATAAACACATTTTCTTTTTTTTAACGTTAACTTCAGTAATTGTTTCTTTCATTTCTATCTTGGACCCTGTGAGTAACTGACTCATGCAAGAAAGGTTCGATTATCGATTAACTAACCACGAAACTAACAATCATTAATGTAAATAAATAAATATTATATTGATCTATATTGTATTTATCCATAAATTCTGAAACAACTTAAGTAAGAAAAAATAAATCTATTCGTTTTGGCATTAATTTTTATTTTCAAATTTGAAATTTTTGTTTATTGATTATTGTACACAGTGCAAAAGCCACCGATACATCTTAATATAATTACAATTCAGCAATTAAAATAATATTTGATTATTAAATGTTTAAATTTACTTAAATAAAAGATCACAAATTCCAAATTTCATTCAGTATCTATCAAAGACATGTTAAAAATAAATTTTTTCAGTTAAAATTAATTTAATTATTCGTCCATAGTAGATATGAAGGGAAAATCTGAAGAGATAAAAAACAGTTATTTATGCATATACATTATATTTAGTTTGAATTAATAACAATTCTACAGATATAAAGAGCTATTGCTTTTTAGTATAGGCTTACATTTAAATGAAGTAATAGCAAACAGTTGATAAGTAACAAGAGTATAAGTCGCAGCAACACTGAGAACAGTCAAAAGAAGACTGTAGTTCATCTGAAACATTTTACAGCAGGAAAAGTAAGGTAAATCATGAATACGTTTCATAGAAAATTGGTAACATTCTAATTTGAATAAGGCATCATTAGACAATACAGATAAATTATAAAATCTTCTTCTAAGTTTTGAAGCCGCTCCTGTTACTTTAGAACAAGAGATACAAATATCACAAAATATGAATAACAGAAAGCAACAATAACAAACAAAATAGATTATATTATGAAGATTCATAGAAGCATTAATAAGTAAACTAAGGATTATCAATATAGAAATCACTATTGATACGGTGAAAATAAAAAGAATTGGAGAGAAGATATTTTCTATGTTATTTGCAGTTTCCAATAATTCTAGATACATTCTAATAATCTGAGTTAATTATTTCGGAATGACAGTGACATTATATGAGTGTTTATGTAAATATTGAAAAGCATGTTCCAGTTCTTTACAGATGACCACAAATAAGATCAAAGAAAAGAATAAAGGCATCATTATAAATACAGAACGCGTAAAATGATAACAACAAGTTATACCACGTTTGATGTTTTCGGAAACATCTTTAGCAAAGTCCATACGCAAAAGCCAGGAATAATGTAATTGGTTTTCATTGCAGAATACAAAGATGATGACTATGAAAAGATTGAAAAGAACGAAATTTGCCTAAATACATATCATTCTAATTAAAAGACGATAATTCCAATTAAGTCTATTTGATATTTTGAATATCTTATTTAAGCAAATCAGAACCTTTGTTTTGTTAAATTGAAAATGATAATAAGCAACTATTGTAACAGTGTCGTTAAATAATACTAACAACAATAAAAATTTATACAAAAGACCAATTTTTCGACTGAAAAAATATATACCGAAACTATTATGAAGAGTATTTATAATAAGAACAAATAGTATGATAACACTGCGAAACGAAAATTTACTATTATCAAATTTCATATTCCATATTGACATGCTTTTCAATAATGGTTTCCAGTTATTTCTCATAATGCCATTTAAATATGGTAATTCTTCCTCTTTCTGTATTGGATGCACTTGTATTGTTTTCATTGTTTCTGTAAACAGAACATCAATAAACATTATAAATCATTGATCAAATATAAATTTTACTACTTCTAACCTCAAATCAATCTCAGAGTCACTTTGATAATAATATGAAACAATGTAAATTATTCTTTAATTTTGATTATGCAGCTCTTATAAAAATGTCTCCAATTTGAAAGTAATATGAATTATGACCACTTTTTTTTAATTTAAATTTAATAATATTGTTTTAGAGATTTTTATTTAAAACAATGTTATTTGCTGAGATCAGAGAAACGCTGCACTGAAAAATATTAACACACTATATTATAAACAATAAACATAATAAAGTATATAGTGAAAGACCACGGTTTACGTCGTTTCTATTTACTTCGTTTACAAATTTTCCTTGGTTTTTTTAGTAATAATAGAAAAAAATACTATTAAAGACTGGGTCTGGCAGGCGTAAAACGAGATGTAAATTCGCTTGTTTATCGATGCTGATTAGCTTTTTCAATTTCGGTAGCTAACATATCTTTCTTCTTCCAGAGCCTCTTAGTGCCGTAAGGTGGACAGAGGCTCTAACACCCATCTGGCTGTTTTTCATAAAAAAAAAAAAAGATTGTGTCTCTTCTTCTATACGTCTAAATGCTGTGTCTTTAGGTAGAAGTTGAATTTTTTGGCCACTTACATGAATAGGTTGACCATTCATTCAATTGAGCAGGTTGTTGAAACTTTGTTGTTCCCTGAAACAATATTTGTTACGCATTCATACAGTTTTTAGAATCTGAATCTTTTTCTTTGAATTTGCGACTGCAAAACAGTGGCATTAAATAAATTTATGAATGTAGTCATCGATAAACAAAACAATTCTTGAATTTCTCTATCTATGCTGAATCAGTTCACTTCAAATGATGTCACAGTAATTGTCTAAATGACGTCCGTTTGCATAATTACTACAATATAATAGTTAAATGATGATGTTTTTTTATGTCGCGCACGCGTAGTATGTTTTCGATTTGAATATCGGAATGTCCGACGTTTTGTGCGCGATGCATTTACGTCATCGTATTGACCCTGCGTTTTACGGTTGTCAGACTCAAACTTAACATCAATTTATGGAAGGTTACGTTACATCAGTCAGCGAATATATTAAAAACTTATAAAAATTGAAAATTCTTCTAAAAACCATTAAAACGTACAAAATCGCGTAAAAATGATGTTAAAATATTCAATATAATTTATAAAACTATTTAAAAGCTTACGTTATTAATATTTATTTAGCGAACCAGAAATATTTATTGATTTTGAAGATGTACTAAATTGGGGAAACAAACATCGGCCGAGTTCCCAAAGTGGCACGTTGTAAAAATTTTTGGAAGCGCAAAAGTTGGACCTGATGTAAATTTCCAATTATATAGTGTTGGATTAGGTAGATGAGGGTTATTTTTTTTTCTTAAATTCGATAACAGATAGTTTTTAAATGTCACAGATTCTTTTCTTTATTATATCAGAGAATCAGACGATCAAAAATAGAATCAAATCGAATTCACAAATAATTTCTTGCTGTAAATAACCGAATTTCTTGTTCTCATTTTCAATAAATCATAGAATATTTGAATATATGCACGTATAAAACTTATTTATTTTTTAATATTAAATTTCGATATTTTGAGTATTTTATTTAATATTCAGAGAATCGATTATTGAGAGATATTAATTTTTCGATTAAACTGGTTAATCGGGAATCTATTATATTATTTAAAGTTCGGATGATACACAAGGTATAGTTTTTACAAATACTTAATCAATTTTGACAAGGAGCTGGAAAAGTTCCGCCATCCTAGCACTAACGAATTAATAATTTCTAAAATAATTTAACCATTTTCAATCTTCAAATAGCAAATTAAGCTTTGCACCTGTTTAAGTCATCCTTCTTTCGTTAAATATTATTTTCTTATGATTTTTTCTAATTAATTTTGTATATTTTGTATATAAGCCTTACAACACATGGAATTTATATAATACAGACAATGCATCTTTAGATTACAATTATTTTTTAAATTACTTAAAATTTAATCCAGATATTAAATTTTTGTTAAATTCGAATAACATATTTTATAATTAATGTTAAAATATTATAATTCTATATAATTCACAACTAAAATCGGTCCATACAGGCTAACATTACATATATGGACAGTTATTGGGTTATTTTCTGGGAATTATAACTAAAATATTTGTTATTTCGTATAGATAAACTTCGTAGGATGTATACTTTTATGTAATCATTGAAATATTGTAAAAAATATAAACGACAAGTGCTAGAAATATTAAAATTTGCAAAAATTTGGCGAAAATTTCATGTCGCCAAAGAGGATATTATTGACGTTAACAATGCGTTCGGTCAGTCTTTTGTTGGCTTTCTCTAGTGCTTGTTCTGCTAAGTATCTGTGCTCTCATTTTACTGCTGTTTTTACCGATTTACGACTTTTACAGATTAAACACTTGTTTTTGATAGTGACCGACAACTTTAAAAGTGCTAGTTTGATTACCAGTGCTTGTGTTTGCTCTCTAGTTTTGTCTGCGACTCAACCTTTTCTTTGATCTACTACCAACTTTTGACGAAGTCGACTGCTATGGTAGGATTTCAATTTCATTTATTAGTTATAAAATTTCAAGAATTATAAATTTCATCAACTATTAAGTAAAAAGTTACCATCTATATAAGTATTTTAATTTTTAATTTGATCAACTATTAAGTATTACCCTCTATATAAGTATTTTAATTTTTTTATTTTAATTTTAATGTTATTTCTATAAAATTGATTATATAAGTAATAAAATTCTCTTAATTATGAAAATTATAAGAAATTTGAATTAGGCTTAGCAATTTTCCATAGCGCTATGTAACAATGAATTCGAAATGTTCTATTACCGTAGTAACGGATTTAAATTCAACGTATTTTATTCGAATTTAATTATCGAAAATTTTTCGAATTAAATTATTTTTAATAGCTATTAAATAATTATTTAGTTTGTGTACATGATAGAATCTATCAAAATTTTTATATTACGATTTAAGATGCAGTTTTGATCTCTTCCTAAGTATGCATTTAGATCGTTGAAAGTGATTGTTAGATGCTACGTCATCTGATGAGGATGTAATGTCTATCAACTGTACTTATTTTGGCGGAACAGAATTACGTGACATTTCAAATACGTAATTACAAAGATGAAATGTGCATATTCTATCTGTTCAGTACATATTAGACATATAGTTTTTTATTTCATTATTGAGTATTTTATCAACTTAATCAGAAACCATCTTTGAGATCAGCTGTTTGCTAAAGTGTACCAAGTTTTAATTTTGTAAAAATTTAATACGCTTCAGGAACTGTTAGTGCCTAAATTTAATTCAAAAATAGAAAATGCTGAAATTCTATTAGACAAAATTTTCATCCATTTCTAGAGTGAAAACCGCGAATAATTTTAATTGTACGTGTTGTTTAATTTTATTTCTAGTAACTTATAGTTTTATCGTTATATAAATATTGATTTATTCATCAGCATATAAGTTTGAGTAGATTATTCATTCAGAAAAACGAATTAAAAAATTAATTTAAATTGAAATTTTAATTTAAATTAAATTTAAATTTTAATTGAAGTTTAATTTAACATTCAAAATAAATTATAACAATTTCATTGTGGCCATTGACGGTAGCAAATAAGAAAAAAACCACAATTAATGATTCTTCTTTAGTATTCTGCCGAAATTGGCAAGAACAGTGATCACCATCTTCTCCAGGTCTCTCTGTCTTGCGCTCTTGCTTCCTGTGTCCTTTAGGCAGCAGCCTTGCCTGACTCCTCTTTCTATTGTGATTTCACGGCTGAATTTTCCTTTCATTTTCACAGCGCCTTCTGGTTCTTATATAGATACATAATTAGTCTTGTATCCTTCCAATCAATTCCTTTGGTTTTGAGGATGTTCGTTACCTTTTCCCAATCCAACTTGTTAAATGCTTTTTCTAGATCAACACACAAACATTTCTCTTTCTTTTTCAATAAATCTTTCCCCAATTGTTTTAATTATTCCAATAGCATCTCTGCTAGCCTCTTCCTTTCCTGGAATCAAATTGTTCTCTAATAAAGCAGATTAGTTTCCCATAAAGACGTTTTCCTATATCTCGTAAAAAGATTTTTCAGATATGTGAGATCAAACTAATGACTCTAAAGCCTTCGCATTTTGTTATTTTGCTTTTCTTTGGTATTGAAATTAAAATAATTTTAAGAAGTCCTCAGGCTAGTTACCACTGTTCTAACTTTTATTATAAAGAATGACAATTTTGTTATATTATTTTTTCCCATGTTCCTGATGAATTCTATAGGAATTCCATCTATACCTTCCCACTTTTCACTCCTTATTCCCTTTATGGTGGACATAATCCATCTTTTATTATTTCCAATCTTCTATTCTCAATATCAATTTTTTCTTCGTCTTCAAGACTCAACAAAGCTGAGTCTATGCATCTACGCAATTTCTTCAAGACCATCTTTGCTGAGTCTTGAAGAGATTGCAAAGATGTCTTTGAAGAGATTTTTTTCCTTCGTCTTCTTCTTTGTACAGATCTTCTACATATTCTTATCATCTTTGTAAAATTTCCTGTTCTTCCTTTAAATTATTTATATTTTTATCATAAATTGACAGGACATGGGTTTTTTTGAACCAAGCTTATATTCTTCACTTTGTCGTACATTAAATCAAATCTCTTAATTTTTCTGAGCCCTCAATTTCATTACATTCTTTCTTGAGTCAGTCTTCTCTTGCGTATTCCGTCATTCTTCTGAGCTGTTAATTCAGTTCTCTATAGTTTAGTTTTCCTACTTCTGAGTTTGCATGTTTCCATTTCATTTTTTCATTCATTTTGGTTATTATCAAATCTATAACCGATGGTTTATTATTTTTCACTCATCTCTTCTTGCCCCCCACTCATCAGCTGCAGTAAGGATTTTTTCCTCATGAATTCCCCATATATATATGAATTGCCAAAGCATTATGGGATTCCTCAATAGAATATCTATCTAGCTCCTTAAGTTCTTTTCGGCTATTAATTTAAATATATCTTGATTGCTTTTTAATTTTTCTTGGTCTCATTTTTTATATTCTTTCTTTCCTTTAACTTTCTTTAGATTTAGTCCGACTTTGGCCACCAAGAGATTGTGGTAGGAATTTATATCAGTTTATAAAGTGTATTTATAAAGTGCATACATTTTTTTGATTAATATATAGTTTAATTGATATCTGTTATCATCTCCAGGGTCCTTCCAGGTATATAATCTTCTCTTGTATTTTTTGAACTAGGTATTTGTCACAATCAGATTATTCTCTTTATAAAATTCAATTATAATTTCTTCTCTTTATTTCTATTTCCTAGCCCATAAGTTCCTATAATATTTATCTCACTTCCGTTACTTACAACAACATTCCAATCAGCAAGTAGTAGAAGACATGAGTTGTTTTCTTCTCGTTCTATGATTTCTTCAATTACTTCATATATTTCCTTTGTTTCCTCATCTTCATGATTACTCGTAGGCATATAAACTTGGACAATAACTAAGACTTTAGGTTCAACTTGAATTCTCGACATCAAAATCTTGTCATTTATGTTTTCCACTTTCTTCTCACAATTTGTAAATTCATTTTTCGTTGCTATTTCTACTTCTTTCAACTCCTCGTGATTTTCTTTCTCTCCACCCAAGTAGAATAGCTTTACCTCATCACTCATAAGCTCTCTAATCCCTTCCCATCGTCGGCCGGATTTATCGCGTGGAAACGCTTCGGCTTTCCATTCTGGAGGACCGGAATCGAGTCTCGAGTCCCACTCCTTAAAAATATTTATCATGGGGTCCGGGCCCGGCCAGTCGATCCCCGTCCTCCACAATCCGGCTGACCCCGCAGGGGTGTGCAGCCTGTGGAAGGGCTTGTTTCGCCCCGCCACTTAGTATTCTGATTGAATGAAAGTGGCGTCATCTATTGACCAAAAAAAAACACACCGGGCACTCGTAACTCGGCATTATTTGTGCGATGTCTACAGTAGCTCTGGTGGCCAATACCAACTCTAATTCCGATGCTGCCATAAATGGTTACAGCTGGAAATAAAGAAGCATAGATCGGTTCTACTGTCTATAATTCTATATATAGATTCGTTGATTAGCATAATATATAGTAAAATTTAAAGTATGAAATAAGTAAATATCTAGATCCTGCACTGCCTGAATATATATGTGCTGATCGCCAATATTAAAATCCTCAAATACGTAACGGTGTTTTTTCGTTGACGTACAGAGTTGGATATAGTTTTTGATCGTGTCTAGTACCTTCCCTACATAGAATTTTTGCTCGTGTTTGTTGCTTCCGTTTGCTATGAAACTTGTGAGAGGGGGGAGCGCCGTCAATTCCAACGTCTCCCGTGGCGGACTGTCCTTTGGAGAAACGCTGGCCATCTCGTCCTCATGAAAACCCTTGACGTTTTTCTTGCAGTCAATATGAAAACATTGTAACCGTTTTCTAATCAATATGAGAATGACGATTAAAGCGATTATGAGCAAACTAGTTGTCGCTGACGTTATTTCCTTGAAATAATCAGATGCAGTCCCCTTTTCATCCGTAAGAGAAGTTTTAAATCTTGCGATTTCTGATCGCATTTTCAGTAGGATGTTCTCTGTGGCGTTTAATGATATATCTATCGTGTTTTGTGCTTGTTCTCCTTCCCCATTTACTGATGTGTCATTATTATATATTCGGACTAAATCAATTTCTGATTTATTCAAAATATCCGTGACTAACGGAAATACAAGATGAGTTTTTGTCGTTAATTATAGTATAGATCTCTGCTGAAAATGAGCAGTCAGTTTTATTCCTGGCAAATGGCCTGTGCAAGAATTCGACAGATTAAGGATATTCGTGCCCACTAATTTAATGATCTGAGAATGTGTTGCAGTGTTAGTCAACCGTGGACATTCGACTACTAGGCTTAAAGGTTTGTCGGTCGAATAGATTTATGTTCCGACTTGATCTAGACGGCGAAAAACGGGTGGATGGGGTGGTCGCTAGGCGCTTGTCGCAGTTTTGGGCGACCACCGCATCAAAACCTATAAAAAGAGCATATTCACAACTTTGATATGGATTCTGCCATATCGCTGTTTCCGGTGAGCAGATCGATATTATTCCCGTGCGACATTTTAACACTTCGTAAGTATTAAGTAATATATGGGATTGCCGATTTCTACACAAAGCGATGAAAGGATATTCTGTGCGATAGTAAACAAACATGTTAATGCTAAGATAATGAATATGAAAACTTACAACTTCAAAGAGATCGAAAAATTGATCAGGATTCATCAATGGTATATCAACGAACAATCTTAACGTGTTAGGGAGTGCTACTGCTGTTACTGTAATTAATTGATAATATTTGAATAAGTTATCTGCTCGAACTGGCTCTATTAATGACATATCAGCTGGCAAGTGATTGTTTATATCTGCTAAAGCAGCTAGAAGTGTTGGCCTGGGTACGAAGTATGCGCTTAAGCGTCCCTGTTCTAACACTTCTATTGCTGTTCCAAGATTTGTGATTTGTGATCTAAATTCCGCAATTGCACCCTCCATGTATCGGAGCGTGGTGTCGAAAAAAAAAGAGTAGCTATACGTGTGCATTGTCTTAATTAAGTGCCCTTGACCTTGATTTACATTTTAATACGTTGACGGTTATCCCTAACAGCGATTAATGTGTTGTTTAAAACTGTAGCTTGCGCTTCTAAAATGTGTACGATACCTTCTTGACCGGTTTTTAATTGCGATACCCTTGCATTGAGGTCTTCGACCTCTTTAGAAGTAGCGGTTCCGAATAGGAATTTTAACAAATCTCCCCCTAAGTCTATGAGTGCCCTTTTCCTCTTCTTATTAACGTTTAATGTAATCAATGATTTTAAATCTTGATATTCTATTTCCTGATCTTGTAAAATTCGATCCAAGTTTTTGGCTTCTGTAGCAGTGTAGTTCCATAAAGATCTTAACAAGGGCGTATTTTCTTCAGTTTTCCTTTGGGCTTCTCTTATTAATTGGCTTAAACCTCGTAAATGCTCCTTTAATCGTAGTAATTGTAAATTGTATTCTTCAAGCGTTATGTCTACTATGAGAGTCCAATGACTAGTTGTGAGAAGAAAGTTTCCCTGATTTACGAAGACGACCCCTTTGTTCATCGTGGATTTGTTGGCCATAATATATGTAGTAAAAATAATTATCAAAATTATCGTACTCCTGTTTCCCATTTCTAACTCTCGTTGGTATCTGGAAATAAATTATATCAACTCGATTTTGTTTCTATAATTTTTGAATAAAAAAAATTGTAAATTTTTTTTTTTGTGTCATTTCTATTCCATGTTAATAAAATTTGTTTATTTTATTAATCCTTTGTGCAAATGTTTTTGGTTGTCTATAATTTCCTAGGGATCCTGGAACGAGAGGAAGTAGGGAGAATCCAGTCCGTCTCCGGAACGGATCCTCGGCTGCGTAAAGCATAATCGTGAGAGCTCTGAGGTTGGGAATTTGTTTTAGGGGCTGATTCGCCCTGTTCATCGCCAGATCGGAGCTCTGGTTTTAGCGAGGAAAATACTAACTCGTCCCAAGGATCAATTTCTACTTCGAGAGTCCTCTCAGGCTCGGGATCGGGTTGCATTTGAACCTGATTTCCCCCATCTGCTGATTCGAACTCCATTCGCGCAATAGCGGGTTTTAAGCGATTCGCGTGAACTAAGATTCTTTTCTTTGTTTTGATATCCTCCACTATGAAATTAACTGGACTGGTCTCTTCTATTATTCGATAAGGCCCATTGTATCTCGGATAAAATTTGCGCTTTAGGCCTGGCGGTATATAGATTTGGTTGACTAGTACTCGGTCTCCAACTGCGAATTTATCTAATTTTGCTTCCCTTACCATTGCTAACATTGCAGTCTTTAGTTTAGGCGGTATAACTTTATTTTTAGCCGGGCCAACAGTCTTCGCGCCATCGAGGCAATTGGTAAACTGTTGACCGGATTTGACCTTTGATTGGCTAGCCTTAATTTTATTTTTATCGCTACCGACAGCAGTGATATTATATTGATTCGACCTTTCTCTTGAGGTTCGATTACTTCTTTTCCATTTCCTTTTATGTTTCTTAATTTTCGTTTGTTTTTCACTTATTTGTTTTATTCTTATTGTCGGAATGACGACGGAATTATTCGATTTGGTCTCGCCTCGCACCTGTTGTTGGTTTCTCCTTTTATGTTTTCGATGCCGAATTCGACCCTGTGAATTCTGTTGTGTAGACTCACGAGAATTTTTCTGTTTGACACTTGATATATCGAAATGTTCATTTTTCTGTGTTTTTGGCTGTAATCCTTGTGCATTCATTGCGATCTCTAATCTGTCAAGTCGGCTGCAAATTTGTTTTATCATTGTTAACAGTTCATTTTTGTAATTTATATTATCATTATTATTATTCTTTTTAAAATTACTTCTCCCTTCTTTCCGTTGTGTTATTCTTGATATTGTAATGCGTGGAGACGTTCGCCTTTGGTTGTTAATTCTAGTGTGTTGTCCATTCTCTCTCGGCGCGTTAAATCTCGGTGTAGGTCTCTTCCTGTAATTTGGATAACCATATAACTGAGGTTGTGGACACCCATTATATTGAAGTGGCCTATACATGTATTGTGTACGGGGCCAGCTCAATTCATAGTGTTGCGGTGACATCGGTGAT
>WUQG02433610.1:0-14115 GCA_011317285.2 Androctonus mauritanicus | reverse complement strand
TTTATGATTTAAATTTTACTGTAAGCCTGACGATGGCAGCTGAAGGCTGTTGAAAACGTTAGCGAAATAAACGTATTGTTACTGCTAAATAGTGCTTGATTATTAGGTGTTTAAAGAATTATTAAAACAAGCTGTTATTTATTCTTTTTACTTGAAAAAGTTTATAACAGCTTGTTTTAATAATTCTTTGTCTACCTGTGCTTGAAGATGATGTGTTTACATCAAAAGCATTTAAACTAATAAATGATCTTGTTTTACAAACTTTGCACCTGCTTTTTAGTGCTTAATCTGAAGTAGTTGCTTATTACCTTAGAAGATCTAGATTGAATTCTGGATTCCATGTCATCTGTTTCTCAGGAGGGGTCTGGGCCTGGCCTGTTGTATTCCATCCTTCAAATTTCTAGTTGACCCTATCATGAATGTTGTCTATGAGTTTATGTATGGTGATGGGTTCTAAAACTCGCCACTAACAGATACATTATATGTCATATTTGATATAGTGGCTTGATTAAAATTGACCAATGTTTATTATATTTATATTTATTGGTTCTGAACACTGCTTATATATAAACTTTTATTTCCTGATGATGATCAAAAGTTTTAGCAATTATCATTTAATAATAGCATATACTAAAATTGAGCTTCTGCCATCTAATCAAAACATTAATTCTGAGAAGTATTGTTCCAATTTGACCAATTGAAGGTGAATATCCAAGAAAAACAGCTAGAACTAGTCAATAAAAAAGGGGTAGTCTTCCACCAAGGCAATGAAAGACTACATGTATCTTCACAGACTTGGCAAAAATTGAGGGAACTAAATTGGAAAATCCTTATTCACCATATTCACTGATCTTGCATCCTCGGATTATCATTTATTTTAATTTTTCCAAAACTTTCTTGATAGTAAGAACTTTGATTCTCTAGAGGCCTGCAAAATGCTCTTTTCAAGATTTTTGTTGAAAAAGATGGGATTTCTGGGAGGATGGAATTATGAAGTTATTCATGACATGGCAAAAGCTTGGGAATCAAAATGATCAATACATTGTTTAATAAAGTTTTCTATATTTGAAAAAAATGCTTAATTTTTTATTGAAAAAGCTAATGTTACTTTTTAGCTAACCCAATAGTATTTTGAAAAATTATTAATTTAAAAAAAAATCAAAAATATTTATTATTTTGTAATTTAATATTATATTTTCTAAGAACAAAAATTATGAAATTCTAAGATTGATAGATTCACATAAGTATTCCTAAAAAATTATCTTTATTCAGAATTAGTTTGGAATGATTGTAATGTTCATAATGAAGTGACATTTAAAACTATTCCAGATGTAGGTTTGTCAAAATTTTTTATAAAATGTTGCAACACCATGTTTGGTAAGATTGTAGCAATGCAGCTGAAGCCATTAGGCAATATCTGAATCAAAAGAACATCATGCATCATGGGCCAGTAATTGTCCTAGCTTCAAGAAGATTCAGAATTTGAAGTGTCTAGAAAATCTTAATACAAAAACTTATGTAATAGAAAGCATTGCAACCTGCCTGTGTTGTTGATGTAAGCTATCAAATAATAGTCTAAATCAGAGCTGACCAACTTTCAAGTGGCCGAGGACCGCTTTAAAAACAAAATGCGGTTTGGAGGGCCGCATTATAAAATACTTTGTATGCAACTTTATCAGTGAGTTTTAATAGGTATAGTATACAAAGAAAAAATAGCGTTTGTATTATTATTAAATTAAATTACGGGCTGCATGTTAGACAGCCCTAAATTAAGTTATAAAAATTTTATCGTCACTTCAATAGATCATATTGATATAATTTTAAATGATTATTTTAAAAATTATGTATAGATTATTAAAACCAGCTTTAAATAAATTTCTGAAAGATTTGGATTCCATCAACATTTTTTGATAGAAATCCAATAATTTTTTTGTTCTTTATACAGTTTCTAAAATTTAATGTAGAAATATTTTTGCTATATATAAGTTACCTAAAATATGAATTAATTTTCACTATCTAAAAACTAGATTACAAGTTAAGTTTAATTATAATGTAAATTTTCTATAAAAATCACTAGACATTTTATTAATAAAATAAAAGAAGAATATTGTGAAGTTATATAAAGTCCAAAAAGTCTTTTGGAAATAATTGAGGCTATTATGTAATATTCGATCACTTGTTCAACTGAAACGGATAAAATTTTCATTCTTCATTTAGTTGGCTCAATATATAATTTTCTATTTGTCAATTACTTGGTTTATTTTATGACAATGATCAATATTACAACAAAATTTTTAGAGAATTTAGATTTTTTTTGTCAGATATTAAATATAACAAACCACAAATACTAGATTAGCAGTTCTTAAAACCTTTTGACTTTTGTGGATCCTAATGATTCATTACTAGAAATAGCAGAGTCTTAAGGGTCTAAAACCTTAAGCCATTCTTATAGTTTGAACCTTAAAACAATATTTAAAAAATACACAATAAGCAGATTAATAAAATACTGTAATTATTAGAAAAAAATTACTTCACTTCATAAACGATTATTTGCCCTTTACATAAGTGTGCTGTGGTTTCTCTATAAAATACCAAGGATCCTCACAGTGAGCAAATCGCAGGTTAAAAATTATTGTGCTAGATTTTAATTGATATCTCTTGCTTATTACTATTGAATTAATGGAAAAAACTACAATAATTGTCATGAATGAGTGTTTTAGTATTGCATTCTCATTGACTGCAGTCAAAATCAAAGATGATTGTTCCATCAAACTGCAGTTATGTTCAAATCCAGAACATACTTAAAAATAGGAATTCACAGTCAATCACACAATAAATCTATAACAACATTTTATTTAAAAAACTTACAAAATAATGGAGATTTCCACAAAAATAAAACTAAGTCTGACTTCCAAAAACAAGTGGTCTTCATATAAACAGTCACAAATAGTTGATTAGATAGATATAAAACATGAACACAGAACCAGGACCAAGATACCAGTTATAACAATAACAGTCACAATGATTAAGACAGGCAAGACCGAAGATAAGCTCCAAGATAAAACACTTATACCATATTACATGTCAAATACCACAACACAAGCATTGTGACCACCATTAACTGCTCTCCAACATCTAATTATATACATTATCATATTAACATACTCAATATGTGCTTTACAAATTTTCCATTATAACATGTTATAATAAATTTCCTATGTATAACATTTTTTATATAATCATTTTATTATTATATTAATAAAAAGATTTTTAACAAACCATTAAATTTTATTTATTTATTTATTGAAATTTAAAAAAAAAACAATTTGAACATCAATCAGTTCATTTCAAATGCCGATATCAGATTAAATTATAGTCCTCACAATTTTCCATATTTATTGGGCTTATAGTCTAAAATAACAACAGTTATTTATAAACATGTTATGTTTATAGGTTAACTTACAATCTTATAATATACTTTTAAGCTTTAGGATCCACATTACAAACAAACATTGAAAATTTAAAGATATGTTTGAAACAAAAACAAGATCTATTTTCTCAATTGGATGGAATATATATGCATCTGTTTATTTTAATAAAATAGCATTTTTGCAAGTTTTCAATTTAAAAGATGTAAAAATTTACTAAAAATATAAAGAAGAAAATTGTGTAATATTATTTAAAATAATATAATAATATTCATATGAATAATAAAAAGTACAAAAATTTCATAGAATGCTTTGAAAAATACAGAAATCACAGATTTATCCTTAAGATTATTTCTGCTTAGACTTATAGTAACTTAATATTTTAAACTCAAGCACATTTCACCAATAATTATGCACACTATTATGTATTTAATGCAGCGCTTTCAGTACAAACCATCTTCAGCATTATAAACTATAGGATCAAACATATAAAAAATTTATATGTTTGATCCTAAATTTTTTACATAAATCCCCAGATTTATGTAAAAAATTATGACATATATGACTTTTAAAATATTTTGTATAATTTTGATTACAGTTTTGCTTAGTTGTATCACAACAATGGTTATGAAAATATTGCAACGAGAGTTAACTACATTGTGACTAACATTATCGATAGCTAACTCTCAATAGCAAAATTAGTATATGTAATAATTATCGTGACATATGATGCAAATTGTATATATACAAGTATATCTGTACCATATTCAATAGATGTATTGTATTTTCTACCTTAAAAGTAGGCTTTACATGAAGAATATATTTTGAATTGTACTATAATGATTATATAATTAATATGTTTCAAAGAATGTATATCTTATATATAAAACTTTTCCTTTTGTTTCTTGCGAAATTAAATATTTTCTTGTTGAGGAGTTTGTGTACTCTTACTGGTTTACATTTAAGCAAATAGTGTTTTCTATTTTAATCTTATATATGTTGGGGAGCTCTTGTAAAGATCTTATTTGATTAAATTAATGGAAAGAAAAATGTAGACCATATTTTCATTAGCTGTACAGAAGATATAGTTACATTTCTGATATTATGGAATTTATATATTTTTGACATATATAATGAGAAATCAATAAATTAACAACATTTTATAATAAATGCTCATTATTAATTTATTCATTGTTGCAGATGAATTAAAAAAGACATTAAAATGAGTTTAATATTTAAAATATCATTCAGTTATCGATAAGTTTAAATTGTAATCCATACAGAAGTATCAAAATTTCAAATGTCAGAACGATGATTAAATATTTCAGAGAAATGTGAAAAAATATAATTGTATTTATAATTATAGATAATTCTAGAATTATGGCACATTTCAGTTTGAATTCCATGATGATAAGTTGGAGCAGTCAGAAGTTGAAAATTTCCTATATTTATAGATTTATCCCATTATCAATCTTTGAAATAAACTAATAGCCAGACTCTAAACAAAAATAAAATCTTTTAAAGTCTGATAAACTAGTTGGGATTTCATTTTACTATCAATCCTTATTAGATTATAATATACTGTGTTATCGTAATAAACTTAATGAACACAAAATTACAGGAACATAAAAAAAATAAAATAATTTTGGTACATCTGGCCATTGCACATGCACTCATGTATATAAATTATATTGACCAATCACAGAATTTATCAATTAATCACCATTATAAGTACGAGTTGGCATAAGTCAAGGACTGCCTGTATATATTCAAATCATGTTAAATAATCATATTTTGAATATAATACTAAAGAACGTAATTTTTATTCTATAAATAAACTGATGTGGAAATCATAGTAGAAGCTAAGCATTTTAATAACTTTTTGACATTATGAAAAAAAACATGAATTTTTACAGCAAAATAATGGTTATGATGATCATTAAATAAAATTTTATCAAAGAATAAAGAGAAGCTACATTCAGTTTTCTCATACAATGTAAATGATGAGGTTATTCTATCTGGACATCCAAAATAAATTAATAATTAACACTGAAGATACCAATTCTCACTAAATAGGTAACATATATACCTGTATAATATGATATTGAGAAAAATTGTTTAAACAACAAATTTTCTTTTTTAACAGTTACCATTTATAATTAAAGTATTTAAATAATGATAAGCTCAAAATATTCTTTACACAGAATATAGAAAAAATGGCAACAAAAGGAATGGGCAAAAAATCTCAAAATAAATTGTATATATATAAAAAAAAATTCTCTAAAAAAACTGTTTCCAAAATATTATAATAAATAACTAATCATTAGGTAGGGCAACTACCAAATCAAGTTCATAATTACTAAAAAAATTAATGGCAATACTGTAAACAATCAGATATATAGAAGATTAAATAACTATAGAAACTTATAATATTCATGAATTATTTTGTTGTCAACAATTTAACAGTTTCTTTATAGTTATTTAACCTTCTGTCTGCATCTTTCTATCTATTGTTATTGCTACTATTTATAACTGATTCAACTCATGCTCATTTGAAAATTCTTTCTTACCATGTTATCCCAAAAATGATTTCTGCTATTAGAAATCTTTTTAAATTTTCTTCCATTCAAACTGCCATTTTTCCATTATTTAATATAATTCATATCATCTTTGTTATTAAATTTTATTTACAATAGAAATGTACTTCAGATTTGTTGATACAATTCCATAATTTATATCAATGAAACGATCTGGCTTAACTCTATTCAATTAATTTATCAACCTTGTTTGTGAACATTCACTTAAGCACTATCAATAATTTAAGATAATGTAAATATAACTTTTCACAGATTTACATCTATATATTAAAAAAATTCTACGTAAATTTTGAGGAAAAAAATGTTTAAAATGATATAAATAATTATTAATTTAAATATCTAGTATTTGCCTTGTATATCAATTTTATTTCCAAAATTATCATCATAGTAGATTTCTAAAACAAATTCTAGATTTATATTGTGCTAGATTTTAATGATGATTATGCTAACAACTAAATATTAAATATTCTTCTTTAGAAAATATTTTCACAACATATATAGTAGAGTTTTTGTAATCTGACACATATGGGGACTGGGGCTTGTTGGATTATTGGATACTCAATGAAAAAAAAAAAAGGAATTACACAAATATACTCAGGTTATTAAGACTTTCCTGGCTCTTGCTGTTCAAATCTTTCACAAACTCCTCAATTTTATCCCAATTTTTTTTTTGTGTCATACATGGTGGCTCATCAATTGCCATATAAAAAGGGCAAATCACTAAACTTTTCTCCGAAATCAAGTTTCTTAATTATTTCTGCCTTTTCGACCACAGTCAATGTCTTCTCATATTTTCATTTTTCACTTTTTCCAATTTGTGACATTATATAAAAATAAATAATTAACACTGATACAGTAAAAAAAACACTATTTACAATAAATGGTGTACTGAGCTTAAAATTAGTCTGATATAATGACTGCACAATGAATGAATAACAAGTGACAATTTGTTTACGTCAATTTTTCTCGCTCGCACATTGACAAACTGTGATATGAAAATTTCATGTGAGTGGCAAGACAATTCACAGAGTGTCGGACTACAAAGAATCAACTGTATATGTTTAATTTATTGAAAATTCTAATGTATGTATTTGCAGATAATTTTAAGTATTATATTAGTTTAGATTGTAATTAGTAAAATTTTTTTTTCTGTAAATCAACTTATTTATGTTTATTCTATATATTTTTTTATATCAATTTAATTTATATATATATAAACTGATATAATATATATATGTAGAAGAATTTTATTCCTATGATCTAACTAGTTCCTGAAGAATCATTTTAAGTTGGATTTTATTCTCCATAAAACAATATTATAAATGGCAATTATTCCTGAAATATCACAAGATAAAAATATCAAAACTGATAATGAAAATGGAGGAAAATTAAATAAAGCTCTATTATTTGCCTTTACAAATATTTATTAATTAAAAAAAAAAACATTCAATGTGAAAATAAAGCATAGAAAATATATTTAAAAATTCTAAAGCATACAATACTGTTACATATGAGTTGCATTAATAATTTCTACTCTGTACATCATTTTTTTTTCTTTTTCATAGATTTAATGAACAACAAAACTGATTCAAAAATGCACAAAAATAATGATACAAAGAAGTGAAGAGTTATGTTGAGTACACATAGTTCAAGAAACAGCTGCAGACTGGAAAGTCTGAATGACATATATATATTCTACTTTCAGATGATATATATAAAATCTATATTGTACATCATTGTAAATGTAAGATGTGACATAAACAAAAATTTTAGAGCTATCTTGCATGAAAATAATGGACATAAATGCAAGGGGCTGCAGGTCAGGCTGTTGTAAGTAGGGGATTGCCTGTACAGACTTAGTCAGCACTATAGTTGTAGTCTATCTATGAATTTAAAATAAATTTGAATTTAGTAGAATAATTATAGATTGTCAGAAAAATATATTATTAAAAATTTAAGCATTATTACAAATATAACTAACATTAATTAAACGCGTTATTATAACAGTTATTATATATTAAATTTTATTATATAAAAATTTTCTTAAATATTTATATGAATTTATGATTATATTGCAAAATTTTACTGTTTTGATTTAAGAGTTACATTTATTATATAATGACTGATGAATATATTCCTTAATATTTGCTTATATTTCAATTTTAAGTGAAAAAACTTATACTATATTTACTCTCGTAATTTGCTTCCATGACCTAGTAAAAGAAATTGCATAAAAAATTTGTGTAATTTTCTCATTTTGACTTTTATTGAAACACATAAATGAAATATTTTAAAATTCCTTTGATATTTTATATAAGTTTTTCTGTATTTAATCTTCACATCTTTAGATAGCTTTTGTGAAGATTTAAAAACTTTTATGAAGGTTTAAAACTTATTCAATAACACCAAGATCATTAAAAAAAATAGTAAAGCAATTCTAAAATGCACAAAAAGAAATCTCACAACAATAGTTAATACAAATCTAACAGTGCACAACAATTATTGAAGCATAAATCCAATCCAATGAGTTTAAAATAATCACAAATAATTGCTAACTGATCATAATATTAGGGACTGCACAAACTTGAGCAGAAACATCAAGGATTACTAAGCCTGTTATTAGATGTACTGATGTTTAAGTCCATCAATATATGCATTTTTTGATAAATAACAAAAAACAATAAAATTATCTAAATAAAAAAAGGATTTAAAACCAACATTATATGTAATATAAGGAATACTATGAAAATACACAATCACTATGAAAATACACATTTTGATATTTAAGAAACAAAATGTTTTGCTGCTCCTTATCAATAAAGTATATATCTTCATCAGGGAAAATACATTTTTGCAACAATATGTTTAAAGCAGTTAATATTATTGCAGTAATATTTCTTAAAACTATTTTTATAAGTGCCAGTCACAATTTTAAATTTTACAATAGGTAGAAAATCCAAGCAGCCTTACATCTATTCAGCATTTAACATTGTGTTACACAATTGTGATATATAAATTTGAATATAAAGCAAATTAATAGGATTTGTTTTATTTTTTATTTTTGATTTCTTTAAAACTTTGCTTTATATTTGCACTAATATGATATTTTTATTCCATACTTAGAATAAAAATTTCCCACTATATTTTGGTTTAAAAATATGAAAAAAAAAGGGGTGAAAATATCATGAGTAAATACAGTATATACTTTCACTCTAAAGAATTTATGAAATAAATAATAATGGTTATTTATTCCATAAATTATTTGTAATTAATTTGTTATAAAACATTATTTCTACATAGATTTATTATTTCTTAATAAAATGATATATATATTGCAGCTTTTTTATAGAAGTCAATTATTGAATTATTTGTGATGATAGGATGTCTTACTGCAGAGTAAAAAAATCAGAAAAAATGGAGAAAACAATAATAATCATTTCTCTTCTACTGTTTCTATTTTTTCATATTTTCTTCATTATATATACTTTATTACTAATATTTTTCAATTGTATTATTTTATTTATTTATGCAGTAAATACTGTATATACTCATGTATAAACTGAAGATTTTTTCCCCAGAAAAATTTTTGAACAAAGGGTTGACTTATACATGGATCAATCAAAAAATTTTTCACAAGACTAAGATTTGCCAACTCAATCACATCATGTTCCCATAGCACTTTTGTGCCATCTATACACTCTGCCATATTTATTCCTAAAATGATTATCATTTTACCATTCTCTTGATTTTTTTTGTTAAAAAATGTGGATATGTATGACTGCATATAAATGAATATTTTTATAGATATTTAAATATTGGATGCTGCACACATGATAAAAAATATATAAAACACTGCTGTTGTGTCTTTTTTGCACTAATAGCATGTCTATGTTCTATGATAGTAGCTGGATGCACTATATTTACTTCTAAAAATGCTTATTTCTTCTTGATTATATTATTAAAAATATGCAATTTGTATGTAAATGTTCATATTTAAATAAATTAAAATAATACTAATTTACCGAGCAGTTCATAAATAAGATAATGGAATGTGTAGACTGATCTCTTTTTTTATAACTAAACATGGCTGCTGTTAATGCATGTATCATCAGTTAATATTAAATGGAAATGTAGCGATCTTGGATGTTTCTGATCAGCAATTTGTGCATTTTCAGATTATTCTGATCATTTAAAAAATATGGGATGATTTTGAATATCAGATTTGCATTTTTGATGATCGTGTATGTGCTGCTTGACTTTCCACTCCCAACAGTTGCAGAAAAATTTCCATTCATGTTTTGATTTTGGCTTTTTTTTTTATCATTTAAACTATCAAATATTTTTGTTAAGATTTAGGAATGATGAAAAATTTTAATATTTCTTTGATGTTTTTCTATTGAATAAACATTTCAATAAAATTGCATCATAGAGAAACACAACTGGATGCAATGTGACTTGCTCTCAAACCAGTTTTTCAATGCATCATGATTCTTTGAACTGTATCGCATCATGATGTTTTTCAATACTGTAGGCTTGATGTTTTGTCTAAGTGATCTTATTTGTTCTAATAGTGAACAAGATTTGGAAAATTTTTAAAATTATAAAAAAAATTATCAATATATTTCAATATATAACATATTATTCTAACAGTTAAAAATTGGAAGTTGGCTTAGACATAGATTTTGCATTTTTACCAATCTTCAAACTCTGAATTTAAGAGTCTATTTATACACAATATCAGTTTATACATGAGTATATACAGTATATAAAAATCAAAAATTATTGGAAATTTATTTATAAAATTAAAATATAATTACTTTCTTTAAATCTGGGATTTTTTACAAGGTCGTTTTTGTTTCCTTCTAGCTGATGAATTACTCTCATTTTCTTCCATATTTTTGTTATAGCTGATTAATGATTGATGGTAATTCTGTAAATTAAATATATTAGGATTATTGGAAATTTATTCAGAAGAAAAAATAATAGAATTTACTGTACTTTCTCCATATTAGAAGATATTTTATATGGTCTTTTTTGTTTTCTTCTAGTTGATGAATTTGTTGTATTTATATCAATAGTCTTATTACAACTGATTGGTGAATAATTGCAATTTTGTAATTTTTTTCTTATTCCTGTTGATGCTATAAAATTATCAATTAATTAATTAATATTAATAAATTCTTATATTTATATTTATTTTATTAATCAATTAAACAAATTAATCAAATATGTAATACAAAAATGATTAATTATTCTTTGCATAAAGTATAAATATTAATAATCAGAATTAAACTGTATCTATATATTATTATATTATTAATAAAAACATTACTGTAGAGAAAAATTGCACTTTTTTATATGAAATTTGTGTTACTTTTAGAAGTTGTAATATCATATCTTAAAGACGTAGTCACAATGTGCAATTTTTCACTATATGTGCAGCTACAACAACAACAGTAACGATCTGAATTGTCAAATAGTGGTCACACTGGGAAATGTAGCTTCTAATGCAATGGATAATTGGCCAATAAGAGCATGATAAAATCAACTATCCATCTTGCATGCATCAAAAATTTTCTTTACATTGGTTGCAAGCTTGCAATCGTCGCCAGGAAAATAAATTCTCTTGCTTTCAAGCACGGATGAAGTCACATGCTATTCGAAGAAGTTTACCAATTTGTTGGAAGAGCCATCGCTGTTGCAATCATGCATGCAGCAAAAAATTGCACAATGTGACCATAGCTTAATAAAACTTACTACAGGAATATATTACCAAGTATTTCTAGCTAAATACCCCTAGTGAAGTAATTTGGAATTAAATTATAATTTAATAATTATTTATTAATCAAGACTACAGTGCAACAATCTAAAAAATTAGTTGTATATAAGCTTCCTGAAATGAAAATTTGCCCGACACTAGAATAGTCTTAATTGTTTACACATTGGGACAGTAATCCAAAGTTCTTGGTTGATTGGCAAGTTTTTTTATTTCAAGATAAAAATAAAAATTAAGGTTCAATTATTAAATAATAGATGACACTCTCTTAGCCTAAATTTGAATTAATTAATTATTAACCCACTAAATGGTAGCACCATAGTTGTGATTAATAAATAATTATTAAATTACAGTTTAATTCCAAATTAGCTCACTAGGTTATTTGGCTAGAAATATTTATTTTTAATATGATAAAATATTAAATGCTTTATAAAAAATATCCACCCTTTTATGCTAAAATGCTAACTTAAAAACTTTCAAATTTTAAACAGTTGATTACAGATTATATCTGAGAAATATTTCCAATATTATCACTATTTGCCAAAAGAAGATTGATTTAAATTTAATATCTCAAGTTTTCACATAATCTTAAAATAAATTTTATTATAATTATATAAAGTCTTATTTTTTAACTGCTTTTTCCCCCCCATAAGAAACTTGAAATTTTAATTTTAAAAATGCTTATTTTATGGTAAACTATTTCAGAAACGTATATTTATAGAAATTGAACATATATTTAGCATAATATTCAAGATAAGTTTGCAGACTACAAAAAAAGCACTATGAATCATGAGTATGACACATCTATACTATATAACAATATTAAAGAAACAATTTTATTATTATAGAAAAATATCAAAGTCATATAAATAACAAGTATTGTTAGCAGAAACAATTTTTTATTTACATAAAACATTTTTGATCTCTCATATAGATTCTCTTCAATACAAGAATAATCGTATAGACACTATAGAACAAGTTAATTCAAAGATATTTAAAATACAAAAAATTAGTTATGTATAAACATGTTCTTTTAAACACAAATTTTAATATTAAAAACAAGAAAAATATCCTTAATAATCATAAAAAAAATTATTAAAGATATTTTTATTGTTAATACAAAAAAATTATTCCCGTACCGACAAGGACCTATATGAGAGATTGGAAATGTTTTATGTAAATAAAAAAAACAACTGTTTCCTACTAATAGTGCTTGTCGTTTATATGATTTTATTAAGAAAGCAGATAGATTTATGATTCTGTAAAATATCAGTATGTGCTACATCATTAAAAAAAATCAAAATAAAAGTTGAAAGTTTAAAAAAATTGAAATTATCAAATTTTGAATTAAAAATAGCTTAAATATGCATTTTATGAAAATAAATTTCCATCAACATTCTGTTATATTTAATATTTGATTAATTATGTTTACCACAATAAAGTAAGTGAATAATTTTAAAAAAACTTAAATTTTCTAATATTTAAAAAAATATTTTTATTAACTGCCTGTTTATTTAAATAATAACGGTTTAGAAACCTCTTTTCAGTTTAGAATACTGAATCAATAAAATAAAAAAGTAAAAATTTCTACCATAAGATAATTTATATATAATTTTTATAAATATTATATATAAACAATATTCACAACAATTTATAATTAAATAAAACATGATTCTTTAAAATAACTGTATAGTGATTAATTATCATATATTGTCTATTATAGGGAGAGGGGCTTTATACAGCCCTAGTAGTGTGACCACCAATGATCTATTGTACATCCCAAACAGGATCATCCCATAAGAAGCCCCATCTTAATCACAAAAGATAGATTCTTCTTCAATGGGACTATGAAAAGATCTTCTGGTGCAGAAAAATTCAATCCAAGATCATACCTTAGTCCTGAAAGGGTCATACATTCACAGAAAATGTGAAGAAGAGTTTCATCTCCATCCTGACATCTACAATTGGAACTATTAGCAATCCCAATTAAGTAAAGATGCCTTCTAAGATGACAGTGCCCTGTGATAATCCTAGCTTCATTTTTATGCAATGCAAGCAACTCTTTAATTCTCTGTACAGAAGAACCTAAAATAAGAGATTTTGCTTGTTTAAGTCCAGAAGGACCCCAATGGATGAGGTGCTGAGCTGCCAACCAGTCCTTGATAACCCACCCAAATGCATCAGATCTGATGCCCGGAACAGGTTCAGATCCAATAAAGGGATAAGAAGACTCTTCTTTGGCCAGCCCATCAGCAACCTCATTGCCCTCAATTCCTCTGTGACCCAGCACCCAAACAAGTCGTACCCTGTCTGT
>WUQG02433599.1:0-14115 GCA_011317285.2 Androctonus mauritanicus | reverse complement strand
GCAAGAAGTGCTTAGTAATAATTGGTGTAGTAATTATTTTATTGAAAATAAAGCAGTTGTTTAGAAGAAGTATGGATAAATATATAATGGTTTTTTATTTTTGCATATCTAGATGCACAAACTTGCAAGGTAGAGATGACATGTCTTTCCACCAATGTCTAATGTCATACTAAAGTATGAATTTTTGTAAAAAAAAAATCAGGCAAATTTAGTTTAGTGTAGAACCATCATTAGTTATATTTTGTTAACTTGATAAAAACAAGTTTGTCTAAAGTAAATTATGTTACTATTTATTTGAATTGTTCTAATCATGGTAATTTAAAATTATGTTCACTTCTTATTAGATATTTCTTTGAACATTAATGATGATAAGCTATTTGATGAGGTTTATTGTATTCAAAGATATATTACCAGAGAACAATTGGAAGAGTGATAACAAAATACAGAAATAAGTTGAATTATTTAAACATTTCATTGATAGACAAATCCCTTTCAAAAATATTTCAAAAATTATAGAATTTTGTTTGTCTTCCTGGATCAAATGGTCCTACTGAGAGAATAAGCTCAATAAATAATATTTGGAATAATGAAACCTCCAACTTATTCTTGAAGCTTGTATTTACACAAATTGCAACTATGAAATGAAATGTTTGAAATTTTATAATTTTTTTAAAAAATAATCATGTACTTAAAAAAAATACATTCATCACAAAAATATCATAAAAATGTCTTTTTAATTTTTGTAAAAAAAATATAATTTGTTTGGTCTCTTGTTAATTACAATTTTTTAATTCTTTTATTAAAACTATTTTCATTTTTTATTATTTCAAAACTAACTAAAATTTACACCAACAGTTTGTTTTAACACAATCTAACCGGTTTCAAAATTTCAGAAAAGTGCACAGTATCATATTTTGATATAAAGGGTAAGAAAATTTCGTAACATGCAGACTTCTGATAGTTACAAACTTGTTTGAAAACATATAGGAATAAAACCCTAAAATTTTCAAATTTGTTCTTTATTTTTCGTAAAAAAATATGGTCACCCTAATTATACCATAAATTTAAAACTTATCCAGGAACAATGTGAATTAGCTTCAAAGTAACATCATCACTTTCAAACAACAGTTCTATACTATGTGGTTCTTTTTTTCTTTGAGAATGCCAGCATTTGGCTGATAACGTATTTCCTTTTAACTTAAGTTCATTTACATAACTTGCACAAAATAGGAAAAACCACATTCTCTTGATCTTGTATTGTTCAAGTGATGCTTAAAGTAGTTGACAACTATTTTGAATGTAAACTTATTTATAGTTTGTAGTAACATCATGATAGTATACAATCATGCATGCAACCATGTGTAATTTGTTTCCTGCTACTCCAATGCCATATTATGACGTCTCAGCAATAGATGTTTCCCATGAAATTGGTCAATTACCCATAAAAATAAAATATCCAATGAATATCAAACAACATTCATCAAACAATATAAAAAATAGGAGTATACGTGCATATGAACATTTTAACCCAAAAATATATTGTTATTTAACTAATTTTTAGGGATTTATATTTTCTAAAAACTGTACATTAAGCTTGACTTTTATACTGCAGTTACTCAATGGCAATAATTTGACAAAATCTCAGCACTTTCTGCAGTTGAAAATAACAGTTTATTTATTCGAACATAGGTATGTTCGAATAAATAAACTGTTATTTTCAACTGCAGAGTGCTGAGATTTTGTCAAATTACTGTACATTAAAACAAAATTATAAATACAATTATAATTTCTGTATTCTTTAAATCTCAAAGAAGATGACATCTAGTAATTGATAAGGTTGGAGAAAACTTTATTACGTCTAATCTAATACAATAATAATATATATATTTTTATGAAAAATAGATGCTGTATTAAAATGCTATAAAAGTAATAAGAACTTCTATAATAAAATGCATTACAAAAAGTTAATTAAACATTTTGTAATAACAGAAAACAATAAATTTTTAATGACAATTATTTTATAAAAGAAAATTTGACATTCATAAAAGATAAGAGATGTAATTTACAAAACTATAAAATTAATATTATAAATATAGATTTCAAATTAAAAAGATTATAAATATACAAATGAATGTTCTAATATGTGATATCATATTTTAGAGTTGACAAAGAAAACATTTATGCAACAACACATTTTCTTCTATATATGTATATATAAAGTATCATAATTTAAATAATCATGTATATCATATATTTAGGAATGATAAAACTAATATTTAAGAATCTTATAATTTCTTTTAACTCACTGGGAACAGTACCCCCTACTTATAGCATGTGAAACTAAGGTTTGACTTTTTTAAAATTCAACTTTCAAACATACTTTCAGGAAAGCATTATATATAAAATAAAAGGATTATCAATAATTATATATTTTTTTAATAAATAATTCAAGTTGTGTTTTGAGAAATTTTCATTTAATATAATTTTCTATTAAAAAATTAAATAATTTTATTTCATAACTTACCTGTGTGCCAAACATATTGTACCCATACATATGTACTTGCTGCAAAAAATAGCCAATGAACTGGGATGAAGAGAAAACAAATCATGTCTGAAGTGAATGCAATGAACACAAAAAATACAGAAAATGCCTGAAAAATTAAGAAAAAATATCAGAATTTAATAATAAATAAATTCAAAGTTAAAATTACAGAAATAAAAATTATAAAATATTATAATGTTATGTACTGGTAGCAAAACAGTTAGTTATCATCAATTTTTTGTTCATTTCTGGCAAAACAATATGCTTGTAAATTATTTTATTGGATTAATTCTGATATGTTTTATACTTAATAAAACTGATATAAAACTAATTATTTTGAAGGAGTCACTAAGTAAAACTTATTTTCAAAAATTAAATGATAAATATTAATTTTTAATTTTTTCTTACCTTTTGATAAAATCACATTAATAATAATAGATGAATAATCAGTTTATTACCAATGTAATAAAAAATATTATATTTTTCAACACTTAAAAACAAAAACGGACAGGATATTTATAGTAATTTTATTATTATTTATTCAACATTTTCAATTTTTGTATCTCACTATTTTATCAATAGTATAAATGCTTAGAATTTCCAGATTTAAATTAATAATAAAAACACATACTTAATAGAACTATTAAGTATAGATTATGCAGTTTTATTCAATATATTTTATTTAAAAATTAATTATTATTTAAAAAACATTTTATTATAAACATAAACATTTAATTATAATACATCATTATAATAATATATTATATATACAGTAGGTCCCAACTTATGGAGTTAATTTGTCCAAAAAATTCTGCTTAAATCAAAAACTGCATAAGTCTAACAATGCTTAAATTCAATATATGCAAATGGGTGCATTGATTAATGGAATGGTCAAATGAAATTTATGAGTCTACTTTTTAACTACATATAAAAAAATTTAAGGCTAAAATTAATATTTTTGCAAAAATGTAAGCTCTTTATTGAATTTTTTATTAGCATTTTATGGAAATTTAACAAAAATTAAAAGATTTATTTATCCATATATCTTTGAAACAGCATAAGTTGAAACCACATAAGTCAGAGACCTACTGTAATGTGTAAAATTTTATTAGAGAATTTATTAAACTATTCTAATAAAATTTTAAATTTATATTGATCCAAAGTCTACTTACCAACCCTTGATATTTGAAAGAATCGTAGACACTGCGAAGCAACAACCAAAAGGGCCAAAGGTACTCAAACCGAAATTCTAGTAGAAAATCAGCCAACAGTACCAAGGCCCATACCAGCAGGAACTTTAGATACAAGAAAGTACTGAAAATAAAAGAAAAAAATTTCCATCAAAATTTACCTTCATCATATCTTATATAGATTAAAAACAGTAAAATAAAAGCATTATTGCAAGATAAATTTAAATTTCACTTTTACCTTCAATTAATGCTATTTAAATTTATTATTTCATTATGTCTGATCAATATAGAAAGTTACAATATAGAAAATAATATATGTAAATTATACTCTTAATTTCTTTGCAAGAATATAATTTATATATGTAATTTCCCATATTGTAACTTCTATAGTAATTTATAATATATATTAAAAATATGCTAATTACTGAAAAATAGACTAATTTAGAATTGGTTATATAACTTCATTGGCATTTTTGCTTTTCCTTCTTAAAAGTTAGACAAAATTCAATTATGCACACACATTCACTTTTTTAGTTTTTATAGTTAATTAATTGATATTTGTTTAATTGTTGAAAATACCAATATAACTCTGAAATTCCAGAAACACAGTTATTGAAGCATAAACAATACAGTGGGTGATTGATTAACAAACAGTTCAGACAATGAACAAATCAGATAATGATCATCTCACAGAACAAATTGTGGAGCCCATAGACTGATGGAATAACAGGCTTAAGCCTTGAGCATTTGTGGACTAATGGGTAGGTATAGGAGAACAGTAGTTTTTTCTGATTAAAATGAACTCAAAGACAAGTTAAATAAATCAAAGATTTATTAAAGGAGGTAACAGAAAGTTTTTACAATTTTTTGGTCTTAGAATGGTATCCAAACCAGGTTGAGGTCAATAAACTTGGGTACAATGCTATTAATTACTTCCAAAAAATCCTGAAAAAGAGAGAACAGCAATCAACATTGGACAGATTCTTTAATGCCCCACAAACAGAAAAAAAGCATGATAAATAAAAATGAAAGACTATATGCATATACTATTGTTATTATATATAAATAAACATAAATAAAAAATTATATAATTTCTTACTATTTTTTTGGGTCTCTAAAATGAATTAATCAAATTCCCATAAAAATCTATGTTAAATTGATGATTGGTTAACGAACTATTTGGGAAGCGAACATCGTCTTTGAACGAAGTGTTTGTTCAAAGACTCTAGTATCGATAAAGAAAAAAGTAATCACTACTATGAAAACAAACATCTTCATCTAAATAAATATTAATCTGTATACTGGTATTCCCCAGTTTATATACATTCAACTTCCATATATTTGACTTAAAAGAGTTATGGAAAATATTTTATGTAATCTTTTCTTTATCTATTGTAAATGTTTTTTTTTATATAAAACAAACATATATAATACTTAAAGTTTTCAAATGCAAATATGTTGATTTACAACATTCAATTCAAATACTTTATTTATGTTGTAAATATTGTTTGTTAATTTTAATCATCATCATTACTAATACACTATTATGCCAGTAAAATGATATTTAAAATCAGTAAATTCAAAATAATATGGTACTATAATAATATGAATGTATAATCATTTTCACATTATTATAGTTCCTTGCAAAATATATTCCACCAATCCCAGGGAATTTTTTATTTTTTAACAATTCAAGCTGAAAAAATAATTTTTTAACAAAAATTACTTTTCTACCTTATACAAAATTTAAATTATGTAAAAAACATCTCAGTCCCAATTATTTATATAAACCAGAGAATATCTACAAACTTTACAAAGAAAATAAAAAATATCAACCAAGCAGCAATTTTTAAATTTCAGTTAATGTTCTCTTTTCCTGTTACTTAGCTTTATGCAATGGCACATTTTTAATATGAAATATCTTTGTGAGAGAGATTTACTTTTAATTTAGTAGAAATTTATAGAAAGAAATCTCCTTTCCACTTTAATTCAACAATACTGTCTCTTAATTAATTCTGAAGTGAATGTTCAATTTAATTAAGAAGAAATTTCTCTTCTTATAAGTAATACTAATGATTTAAAAATTTCATTCACAAATTTAACTAATCTCAATATTGATATCATAATTTAATAATGAGTAATAACCTACTCTTGAATGTCAGTAAAATAACATATGAAATTTCACTTATACCAAACTGTTCTTCATAAATGCAAGATTTATCTATTATTTTGGCTAATAAATATCTGAATTTACAATCATAATTTATAATATGGTCTTATCATTTATAAATACAAAAAACATGAAATATTAAAAAACCATTTGAATTTCATGGAGATATTTTGAGTAGAAATAGTTCTCGGTTTATAAGTTCCTACATTTGTGAAATTTTTCAAATATGAAAGTCAAAAATATGTATTAATTACAATACATAAATTGCATCTAAACTCACAAACATAGCTAAAAAGGCATCTAAACTTACAAACATAGCTATACAATATAATTCAGTTGGTTTTGTAGCAGAAACTTTGTCATCTGCTTTGAAATTGGAAATTCAAATTCAAAATGGTGGCTGAGAAGTGAAAATAGTGCATCCTCTGGTTTTATCAGCATATTTATAAATAACTTTTGTTCCTGAATTATGCCTAAGATAATATTCATTTACATTAAAACTCATCTATTTATCTGTCAATAATAATGAAGAATAAAAATTCTTTATCATTAATATGACATAAATAATTTCTTTATTATAAGTTGCTTGATTTTAAAAACTATATTTTCATTTATTTAGATAAATAAATCATTGTTTAATCATATATTACTAATTTTGTTACCTTTATTTTATTATGGTCAAGTTTCCTTTTTAAGAATGGAATTTCAGTTTTAACATGATACCTTTGGGAAATTTATTTTTAGTTTAAGGTTTCTTACTTAATGTGCATGCTCCAGGAATGAATTAGCTTGTAAATGCAGAAACTACTTGTATTCTAACTGTGAATGTTCATATTTATATAAATATATTTTGTGAGGGGAGGTCAAAAAGTTCTTATCCACACCATGTTGTATGTATACTATAGATCTGTAACTGTAAACAATGATAGATTACTGTTTTACCAATATGCATGCCTTTTTTTATTTTGACAGGTCCTGTTTAACCAGAGTTAGAAGTGTGATAATAGTTGATGATGTCATGCTGGATAAAACTGAATATTGAGCTGTAATGTGGTTCAATGGAAAACTGCATAAACAATTCATGATGATGTATCAGCTGTTTATGGTGAGGAATGCCCATCATATGAGACTATGAAACAATGAAAATGAGAATTCAGATGAAATTGGTGTAATCTAATTTGAACTCCCATTTTCAAAAAAAAATGTCCAGCAAGATCATGTTATCTATGTTTTGGACAGCAAAGATGTCATATTGACAGATTATTTACAAAAAAAGGGTCAACAATGAAGAGTCAACAGAAGCATACTACAAGAATTTGCTAAAAAAAATTATGAGACAGTATCAAGAAAAAAGATGTGATTTTGCTATTAAAAACTATATTGCTGCTAGCTGACAATGTACCTGCAAATAGAGTTGCAGAAAGTCACTTTTCTGTGCAAATATGGCTATGAAATCTTGCTCCATCCCCTATATTCTTCTAAACTGGCACCTTCACACTTCTTTCTATTTTGAATTGTAAAAAACATTTAGGGAGGAAAAAGTTTCTTTAATGATGAAGAAGTCATTACTACTGCAAAGAACTGGTTTGCCTCCAAATCTGCCAACTTCTACAAAGATGGAATTAAGCAACTATTCCAAAAATGTGAGAAGTGTGTGGCCTTAGGAGGTGGATATGTAAAGAAGGAAGAGTTGGACTAAATTTTGGATCCCTAGTGCATCTACATTATGATGAGGGTAAAAACTTTTTGGTGTCCCCTCGTACATTTGCTAGTCTTCATTAGAGATCTTTTATCTATATGTAGATGGAATACATCTCTATTTTAGAAGGAAAAGTTGCTATGTATTTGGTGCAATACAATATTGGTATAACATCAAATTTTCACAATACTAAAACAGATAAACTAGAACAACACATCACATTAAAAAAACACTAGTAGACTTTATTTTGGAAGCACTTTCAGCCTTTTATTTAGGCCATTATCAGCCAAAAATAGAAACTTTGTTTGTTCTCCTACTTTACCTGTTTTTAGGTCTGTGAAAATTTGATATTTTCTGATTAGCAGTGTATTACTTTTTTCTTTATGTTGATATAACATTTAATATTGTTTATAAATAAAATTAGCATAATAATAAAACTTTTTCTTTCAGAGAAGTTCAAGAGGAGAGCAAATGGAAAAGTGTCGAAACTGGTTGAGGACTGGCAACTGTTCATATGGATCAAATTGTCGTTATCAGCATGATCCTTTTCCTAGCAGTACTCGAAACAAAACAGAAAAGTAATAATTTATACAAATAAAAATAAAAATTATATTTTTAAATAGTATTTTTCAAAATAAGATTTATATAAATGTGTAGAGATATTGATGAAAAAGATTTGCGTCACAAAGTAAGAAATAAACGTGAAGAAACTAAAGAATCTTCAACTGATTTGCCTTCTCCAAAAGTAAGTTCTTCAAATTTAAAAATAGAAAATAAATTATTGAAATTAATTCTTTTTTTATAATCAAAATTTATCCAGTATAATAATTATATTGGATAGATTTTGATTATGAAATAGCCAAGAGTTACTAAAGCACAGTATACATTAATTTTTCTTATCAATTATTTATAGTTAGGCTATTTTTTTCAGCATATCTTAGATATTGGAAATATAACAATTATAGATTTATAATACAGGTATCCCTCCTATAACACATTCTTCTTCAACATGGTTTTGCTCCAACACAGTTTGAAAATTGCAGAAACCCTTATGTAATATGGTACTTCTACAACACTGTTTTTATTTAACATATTTAGAAAATTGCATTTATTCTCTTACAACACAAAACATTTTTATTAATTTTTTAAATCCATATTAGGGACACACAACACACACACAAGATGCAATGATTGGTAAATACTTTATTAAAATTAGTCATAAATGCAATTTTGCTAGTTTGCCGTGAGAGGGCGATATGCAGTCTATTTTCGATTTTGATTTGAAATTGAATTAATTTTGAGATTGCATTAATTGTTGCCATTTGAGTATTTTGTGTTCCAAATGTACAGGTCTTGGATAAAAAGTAAGTTTTTATTCTTCAATAGAGGAATATGAAATAAAAAAAATACATTTTTATTCATAAATTTATTTGAATATGTATTAAAGAATGATTGCTTTGTTGCAAAATCGTTTGTTGGTAAAGAATTCAGAGTTAATTGATGCTTTCAATTAATTATAATGTAAAATTAAACAAACGATTCTGACTATTAAATTTTTAACTATAACACAGTAAATCCAACATAATTTTCGTAATTAAATACAAATCTGTAACATGAGAGATATTTGCTTGTGGTTTTCACAGTTTTGTTTTTACAACTAATTTTTGGTAAATTAAATTTCAGACCCAAACTATGTCTGATAAAAATAAAACAACATTTAAGAGGAAGCATATCTCTTCAGAAGTAAAAATACAAATTTCGATTCTCCTTTTAAAAGGAGAGAAATTATCGCATATTGGAAAACATATAAACTAAAATTAAGTAACAATCCGAACCATACAAAAAAATGAAAAGAAAATTAGAAATGCTGTTGCTGCAGGATCTTTGATATCCGCAAAAGTTGCAGCTCGACCCCGTGCACCAATAATTGCGAAAATGGAAAAAGCAGTCAGCATTTGGATTTATTATAGTTGTCAAAAAGAACCCCATTGGACAATAAACAAAAAGCTCTTTAAATATATACAAACTAAAGAAAATGTAAAATCTTCTGTACAATCAAATTTTAATGCCAATAAAGAATGATTCGCGAAATTTAAAAAGAGTTTTTCAATACATAGCATAAGAATTCAAAGAGAAAATGCATGAGCTGACCAGGAAGGTGTCACCACGTATTCAGAAAAAAATTCAAAAAATTATCATAGAGCAAGGATACGCAACACATTAAGTTTTTATTGCCGACGAAACTAACATTTGGTGGAAAAGAATGCCTAATAGAACATTTATTCAAAAAAAAAGAAAAAGAAAAAGAAAAAACTGCATCCGGAATTAATTTATGATCTGACTGTATAATGCTACTTTTTGTTTAATAATTCCTTTTTGAATTTATGCCGAAACCCGTGGAGTTTATAGATCTTTTAATTCCTGATGAAAAACATTTAAAGATATAAATAAAAACATATTACCGGTATATTGGAAAGCAAATCGAAAACTTTTTGTAACTGGAGATTTATTTAGAGAATGGTTTAAAAAATTGCTTTGTGTCAGAGGTTCAAAATTATTTAAATCGGGAAAATTTAGATATCAAAGCAGTATTACTATTACATAACGCGTCAGGTCATCCACAATATTTAAATCATCCTAATGTTCAAGTATTGTTATTACCACACAACAAAATAGTGCATTGCTCCAGCAATAGGATCAAGGTATTATATATACATTTAAAACATTACATCAGAAGATCATTACAAAGAATTTTAGACATAATTGATTCGAAATCTTTCGATGTAATGAAAGCCTGGAAGCAATTTTCAATTGCGCACTGTATCGAACTTATATCCCTATCACTGAAAGAACTAACAATATCGCCATTAAACACGTGTAGGAAAAATATGGCCAGCATCAATTCAAACAGAAAGCCAGCGTGAATCGGCAGAAAATATCAAATTAGTGTTATAATAGAATTTGCAGAATCAATTGAACGGGAATTTTCTATGTATATAGCTATTGAGGATATTCAAGATTTATTAGTCGAAGAAGTTGATGAAGCGGATTTGGTGGAAATAGCATCCGAAATAAATCAAATCGATTCTGAGGATAAACAGTACTAATAAAGACTGTAAAGTTAACAATTTTACAGTAAAAAATTGTAGGACGGCCTAAAGTTAGCCGAACAGATGGAATCACTTTCCTTGAATGCAATCTCTTCTACAGAAAGAAGCCGAAAATTTAAAAGGAAGCTGCAAAATTGCTTATCCCCATACAGAGAAATTTCCAACTAGCTTGTAAGGACAAGCAAACAAAACAAGATTACAGATTTTGTAAAGAGCACAGAAGAATACAAACTTTAAATACTGGGAAAAGGTAAGAAAGTGAAGTTGATATTGTTGAAAAGAAAAAACGTTTTCATTTTTAATAAACGCCGATAAAGAACCTATAATTAATCAATGAATATTATATAGTCTGAATACTTTTTCTTTCCTTTTGTTCAATGTGTATTGTTTTTTTAGGGTGTTATATATATATATTTTCTTTCTTTATGTTTCTTGTTATTAATATTCTTAATAAAAATTAAGTTTCTTATGTGGAATTAAAGAATGTTATTTACTTCTTATTGGGTTTGCAAAGAACCTCTCCTTTTTGTATTGGCTTTGGATCTCATATAATACGGTTTCGCACAACACGCTGTTTTCCAGGAACCTATCTTCCGTCTTACAGGAGGATACGATATACATAGATAAATTATGAATAGTTTAAGAAATCGGAAAAAGAGAATAATATAAACTTGAAAATCGTATTTTGACATTGAGGCATAATGATTGATGTGCAAACGAAAACATTAAAAATAAAAACTGCTCACTAAGTGCAAATTAATCCAAAAGAAAAAGCCTTAAATTCAACAGTGGTGCTAACTTTATATCGATATATCAGTGAGCATGGAGTCCGGTATAATGTCAATGCAAATTCTGTTTAGATTAAATTTTTATCATAAAGTCGAATATGTTTTTGAAGTATTATTCAATTGCATTTAATATAGCAAACAAAATCATTTAGAAAGTCCATATTTAATTAAGTTATATTAATTTCTCTACATAGAAGACATTTTTTATTGAAATAATCGAAATGAACGAAAAAATTAACGACGAAAAATATTTCACCAATTATCAATTTACAATTGCTGCTCTTCCAGTCAGTATTGAAAATATATTAGACAGCATGAAAATTCACAACTATATTTCTATGACATCATTTTTCAGACGATAAGAAACAGATATAATAGGGTCTCGTTTAATGTTGGGGTTCGACTTTTGAAAATCGTAATTGTAAATGACATTCATCGGAATGAAAAAATTTTACGTGTAGTGCGATAAGTAAGGATTATGTTCCTAGAGTTTTTTCTTCCTAATGCTAGAATTGATACTTTTTGTTGCATTTTATCATGTGATCATTATTTGACTAAAGTAAAATTTCATCTTCTTATTATATAGTGTTATGTATTAAAATATATAAAACATGGTATATTAATGTTATCTTTTACTATGGATATGGTTTTAGCATAATATTGTTCTAGATTGATTATAATGTAAATGAGATTTTTATATTAAAATAATTAGGAATAAATGTATTCTATTCCAAAGCAATTGTTTTGTCCAGCAATTTTTGTCCTAAAGTGGTCCATTTGAATTTTATTTCCTGATAATTTTTGACAGTTATTAGAATTATTAAATAGCAACCACGTCTTTGTATAGACAGCAAAATATAGAGACTGCTAAGAAAAAAAGCAGGAGAGTGGGTAAAACAATTACTGCATCTGTTATTTCAGTTCAAGATATTTTTGTTTATTCTACTTGCTTCATTGACTTGATCATATATGAAGAGCCAACTTGCTTCAATTTCTTCTCATCATATAAATTTACTAATGTGAATGAGTTAAACCAATTACAGTAGTCGTTGACTGACTCTGATTGCAGATGTCATTATGGAAAAGTTTAACTCGTTGTACGTTGATCTTATATTAAATAATATAGTGCCAATTTGACAATTATATTCGAGAATAATTAATCAATTGCAAATTCAAATTTGGAAATAACACACGAAGTACCAAATTTAAAGTTGAAATATTATTTAAATAATTAGAGCAGCTTAAAAATTGTAAAAATCGACAAAAAATTGATCATTATTTCTTTTCCTTCCCTTCTCTCCACACATCTCTACTGTACGTATTATTCAATTACTATCAATGAAATTTTGGATATAAGTATTTTATAGAATATAATGGATTCCTTGAAAAATTCAAATAATTTGGCCAAAATAAAGAAGAGAATGAAGGAGAACTGGTTTTCATAAACATCTCTATATATTGCATTTTTTAAAACAAATTTGCAATATAAGCATATTCCCGCTGAAATAAAATCTAAAAATTTTCTCCAAGTAATGGGTTGATGAATGTATTTAAAAAAATCTGAATATGAACACTGAAGTCTCCAATTTACGTTAATTGAAAAATTATAATAATCTGCAATATATTATTTTGCCTTACCTCGGTAACTTTATGAAATATCTAATTTTAAATATGATTATTATTTTGCATATTCATGATTGTATGAATTTTTATGTATTGATATATAATTTTGAATCCTAACCGTCCTGACAACTCAGAAAATAATGATAGTATATTCAGAATTTGAAAATATATTCAAATTATAGGAATTCCAAAGGAAAATATACGAGTATAAAAACTTTGAGAAAATTTTGAGGATAGTGATGAGAATGTATATTTATCAATTAAATTATAATTATTTAAAATCTTCCAATTTTAGTTGATTTAAATAAGAATTTTATTACTCTACAGCAGTGTTATTCAAACTGTGTTCCACGGAACCTTAGGGTTCCACAAAATATCCCAAAGGATTCCATAAACATACATAAAATATTCATCAAAATGATGAAAATAATAAAAAAAGAATTAAATTAATCGAACGAACAAAATATAATAATAAATTAGATGCTGAACATGAAATGTGTTTAAAAATAAAGATAATAGAACCCGACTTTACAGTTTTGTGCAAAACAAAGCAAGCTTATTCCAGTCATTAAAATTGAAAATTTTATTTGTACATATTAACTTTATTTTGCAATACTTTTTAACTTTTATTATAATAAAATAAAAGAATATTAAAAAGTTTTTCTTTATATCGTCGCTGCGCCTGCAAAACCAGACAAACGCTATTTTTAAAAAATGAGATTTTTATGGTTTATTATAATATTAACGATGGCCCGATATGCCTGTAAAACTCATTTTTGCATATCTTGCTTTGTTTGCTAAAATTCAAAACTAGGTATGTATTTTGACGTTTAAAAAGGCTTTGCAAAACTGTCTATCAGTAAATTTAACACATAGCCCATTTTTTAAAGTTTAAAATGTTCAAATATTAGCCTTTTAACGACATTTGTTTACATAATTTTATTTCTTCCCTGTTGCAAAATCAGCTATATGCATTAAATACTACATAAAATT
>WUQG02433588.1:0-14116 GCA_011317285.2 Androctonus mauritanicus | reverse complement strand
ATAGAATGGTAGTTTTAAATCCTTTCCTCATCTGAAAACAATAGGTTATGGGCCCAGAAATTGCCTAATTGTACACTAAAGGAATAAATCAGAAATTGGACAACATGGCTGAAACAAAAGTGAGAATCGACTCGTTAACAAAAGATAATTATGATACATGGAAACTCATCTGAAGCATTATTAGTTAAAAGCAATGGATGGTCTTATGTTGATGGGGTGGTGTAGAAAACCTGCCTTAATTCCAAGAAATGTGGCAAATGAGGAAGCCATTAAATTGTAGGAAATAGCAGTTCATAAATCCTGATTTGATTTAATTTTGACAATTAGTCCATCAGAATTGAAACAAATCAAGGGATGTGAAACATCTCAAGAAGTTTGGCTAAAATTGGAGTCCATTTTTTCAATTGAAAGGTCCAATCAGAAAGATGACTTTATTAAAATGTTTAACCTTGACTAAAATGAAAGACAGTGAAGATATATGAGAGCATTTGAACCAATTTTTTGATGCTGCCAATAAATTGAGTGAAGTGGACTTGATATTAAACGATGATCTACTTACTATAATATAATTGAATGGTTAAGATAGATGAGACAACTGAAGGGTTAAGATGGATACAATTGATGGATAAGATGTACAGTTGTACATCTTATCAATCAATTTCTAAAACTTCTGATGTGTGATTGAACTATGTGATGAACTTCCCAAACCAGAAATTTTAAAAATAAAAATTTTAGAAGAATCTGAGGCTAGAAAGAACAAAGAAGTTTGATACCATAGTAGATGTAATAGTCATGAATAAAGTCTCTAATTCGAAGAAATATGGGAAATTCAAAAGCAATGAGAAATTGACTAAAGTAAAATATGATAGACCATTCAGATTCAAGTGTCACAGATGTAAGAAAATCGGACATAAGGCAGCCAACTATCGTGAAACAGAAAAAGCTGGAAAAGCAAAAGGAAGTGCCTTTCATAATGAATCCACCAATATAAACCTACTTTCCACATTGACCAATGGTACCTTGATAGTGGTGCAACATTGCACATGACAACAAAAAGAGAAAATTTTGAATCCTTATAAAAAAAAAATATATTGAAGCCATTAAGTCTAGCAAATAACCATGTCTCAACCATAGAAGATATTGGAAACATTCAAATTGCTCTAACCAATGAAAATAATCAAAAGCAACTGATTTTGTTGAAAGCTCTGCAAGTTCCTGATCTCTATATGAATCTAATGTCAGTTGTGAAGATCACTGAGAAAGGATAGGAAGTAATTTTTAAGAAAAATGCCACTTATGTATCAGATGAATCACAACAGATCATAATAACTGTGGACAAGCAAAAGGAGATTTATATTTTATCCATGAAAGTTCAGAATATGTAAGCATGGCTGAACAAAGCTGGAAATCAAACTTAATAGAATGGCATGAATGAGTTGGTCATCTAAATGAAAGAAGTCTAAAGGAAATGGCAGAAAGAAAAACTGTACTTGGATTAAAGTTGGGAAAAGATAGAACACTGGGAATCTGCAAAGAAGTCTATATAAAAAAGGAAAGCAGACACAAACACCCTTTCTGAAAAGTAGACCTAAGAAAACATCTGAACTTCTTGAAATCTTACTTACAGATGTGTGTAGTCTAATACAAACTACTTCATTAGGTGGAGCAAAATATTTTGCTGTATTTTTGATGATAAATCTCAATAGTGTGAAATATACTTTTTATCAAAGAAAACTGATATATTAGATGCATTTAAATATATAAGGTCTATGTCAAAAACCTGACAGGAAAACAAATTAAAACATTATAATCAGATAATGGAACTGAATACTGTAATAAAAAATTTGATAAATTTTTATGAGGAAATGGAATCAGATGGAGGTTGACTGTACCTCATACCCCTGAACAAAATGGAGTTGTTGAACGTAAAAACAGAATATTAGTATATATGGCAAGATGCATGTTAATTCAATAAAAACTTCCACAAAGCTTTTGTGCCGACACTGTGCAGCTGCAAATTATATAAGAAATAGATGCTGTTCGAGAATTTTAAATGGGGAAACTGCTTTTAAACTGTGGAATGGAAAATGTCTAACCATTTCACACTGTAGATCTTTTGGAACAAGAACCCTTGTATATGATAAAACTCTTCAGAAAAGAAAATTTCAATCATGATCTAAAGAATGTATCCTTTTAAGATATTCTAAAGAATCAAAGACATATAGATTGTGGTCAGTCAATGAAAAGAAAATCATATGCAACAGAGATGTAAAGTTCATTGACGAATTCCTGTCAACAGTAAATTATGAGAAATTTGTTCTAGAGAGATCTTTAATAAGTGAATATGAAATATTTAAACAAAGGAAGGAAACTGATCAAGAGAAATTCAAAGAATTTGAATTTGACATACCATTGGGAAATACTGAAAATGATGATAATGTTGAAGAAATGGTAAGCATCCCACAAATGAAAATAGAACCTGGAAGATCATGTATAGTAAGAACAGGAAATCCTGGAAAATCAAGGAAAGAACCAAACTTGATACCAATTGAAATTGATAGTGAAATATTTGAAAAACAGTATGTTAATTTAACAGAATTTTCAAACCATATCAATATGGAAAAAGCATTAAAAGGTCCCAATGCCCTTTAAAATGTTTTTGGATGATTTTTTCTAACAAAAATCTTTTATGAAGTGTATTTTTTGCATTACAAATTAATAATATTTATTTAAAAAAAAGATCTCCATTTTTCTTAAATTCTTTTAAATAAAATATTTATTTAAAAGAATTTAAGAAAAATAGAGAGATGCAATATTAGAATAATTTAATGTGCATATGTTGAACAATACATAGGAAATTGTCAATTATCTAATTAATTGCAAGCCCATTGGAAGCTGATTTGTTTTAACAATTAAATTTGTGGCAGATGGAAAAATTGAGTGAAGAAAAGCTCGACTAGTAGCAAAAGGCTATGCACAGCAATTAGAATTTGATTTCCAAGAAACTTTTGCACCTGTCACTCGACCAAGTTCAATTCATCTGATGATGGCTTTGGTAGTAGAACAAGGATTGACTGTTCCTCAAATGGATATTGTTAAAGCATTCCTAAATGGTGAAATAGAAGAGGAATAGTATATGGAATTTCCAGAAGAGTTTGAAGCTACTCTAAAAGGAATCATAAGTAAGCATGAAAATGATCAAGTGAAATCAAATATATTAAATATTGCTAGAAAATGGCTGAAATAATTTCAAACTGATAAAAGGAAGGCATGTCGAATTAAAAATGCATTATATGATTATGTCAATCTAGATGTCAATGGTACAAGCATCTTGATAATGAACTTAAACAAATTAGATTGAAACCATTAAAAGCTGATCCATGCATCTATCTTTCAAAAAATAAACAGAATATTACTATCCTGACTATTTATGTAGACAACATTCTAATTGTAACAAACAATGTGGGAGAGATGAAAAGAATCAAAGAAAATTTGAAGAGAACATTTAAAATGAAGGCCAGTGCATTATTGTTTAGGATTAGAATTCAAACAAAATCTCAAAAAGGGAATGATCATTATGTCACAAAAAAGATAAATAGAAGAAACTTTAACATGTTTTGGAATGAAAGAGTGCAAGCCCATTAGCACACCATTGAATGCAAACAATAAGTTAAAGAAGCCTATGTCTGACATAAAAGAAAAAGAAAAATATCCTTATAAAAATCTTATAAGATCCCTTATGTATTTAGCAGTGTTGACAAGACAGGCATAGCATATGCTGAAAGTGCACTTAGACCATTTAACACAAATCAAAAGAAGCAGCACTGGTGTGCAGAAAAGCACATTCTAAGATATCTAAGGGGAACATCAAATTATGGCTTGACATTTAAAAGCAGTGGTAAAGATCTCAAATGATACATGGATCAGATTAGGCTGGTTGCTTAGATGAAAGAAGATTGTATACGGATACATCTTTACTCTCGCCAATGCTACCGTAAGTTGGGAAACAAGGAAACAACCAACAGTTGCTCTCTCAAGCATTGAAATAGAGTGTATGGCAATATTGGATGGAACAAAAGAAGCAATCTAATCTGTAGAATTTCCTAGAAGAGTTCAGAATACCAAGAAAACCTGTGCTAATATACAATGATAATCAGAGAGCAGGAAATTTAATCATGAATCCAGGCTACCATTCACACACTAAACATATTGATACGAGACATCATTTTGTCCGAGATGCATATGAATTAAAAAGAATCAAGTTTGTATATCTGCAAACAAAAGATATGGTAACAGATATATTCACTAAAGAATTATTCTTTTTGATGTATAAGTCATTTATTCCCAACATTTTGACAATAAATGTGGGAATAAGTGATTTATATATCAAAAAGAATTCAGATTCAGGATATGGAAATGAAGATAATTACTATAAATGTAACAAAACTTAGAGTGGAGGTGTTGGAATTTGCTAAGTCCTGCTCCAGTATTTAATATCAAAAGGTGAAGTTTAAAGATTAAGAGGGAGAATGTTTTATATAAACAACCACAATATTGTTGTTTTTTTTACTCTCTCTCCCCCCTGTCTACCATTCCTACTTGGTGTTCATCTGTACTAGCAGCACAACTAATGCTGCATTGTCTTAGTTAGTTAATAAATGTTTTTATATGTTAAATAGAATGATGGTTTTAAGTCCTTTCTTCATCTCAAAACAACAGATATTTAAGAAAACTAAATATTTCTCATATTATTTGATTTGAAATAGCTTCATTTGCTTTGAAATAGCTTGATTTGAATAGCTTTGAATAGCATTTATAGATAGGGCCAAAAAGTATTAAATAACAAAATGAATTAATATATTGTTTATTTATACATTAAACAATATTAAAATCATCAATATCAGAAAATTTGTTATAAGAATACTGTCTTATATGTTAATGTAACAGTATTTCATTATCACTTTATATTCCTAAAAGTTATTAAATCAAAATAAATTTATTAATTTATTTAAAAACTTATAAATTTCAAGATTATAGATATAACTTCAAAAATTTCTATAAAATGTGTAAATAGTTGTAATATGTTTTGTGGTGAACTAACATTGAAATCACAAAAAAAGAAGCTCATATCTATTGTAAAGAAAGCCTATGAGCTGTACTTTGGCTGCAAAATGGAAATAATAAATCTTAGACTCCTAAAATATTTTGCAGCACATATTCAAGAAATCTAAGAAATTGGCTGCAAAGAACAAGAACATCAATGTCATTTGCAGTTTCCCTGATATGAAAGGAACAGAAAGATCATATTATAGACTGTTATTTTTGTTTTACAAATGTGCAAGGCTTCTCTTCCAAATCAATATATAAAATTAACTATCCAGAGTTAGATTCTGTTTTAAGATCAGTACAACACGACAATGATGATGATGATGATGATGATGCAGTCAGCCAACCCAACAATGAATAAAGAGCTAATAAAAACAATATTGATCCTGATTTTGTGCTTTTAATGATATTTACACTACATCTCTTCATTCAAGATGAACTGAATGATTTGATAAGGGGCCTTAATCTTTCAAAAATATAAACAGAATTACTAGGGTCTTGGTTACATGGTTGCAATATTTTGAATAAAAATGTAAAAGTAACATCATTTAGACACAGGAAAACAGAATTTGAAAAATTTTTTGTCTAGTGACAATACAGTTTATTATAATAATATTGACAATTTATTTTTTAGTATTAGGTCAAACCAACAGTCCAAAAGACTGATCTTTATTCATTGATTTCTCAAAGTTAAGTTTAAAGACAGTTCTGCTACATAATGGGAACACCTATCCTTCAGTGCCCATGGCTCATTCTGTACATTTAAAGGAGTCCTATGAACAAATGCACAAATTGTTGAGTTTAATTGATTATAACATGAATAAATGGCATGTACATGGAAATTTAAAAGTAATAAGACTTCTAGGTAAACAACAAGATTATATCAAGTTTTTGTGTTAATGAAATAATTGTGCCAAAGCAAATCATTACATTCAAATAGATTGGCTTCAAAGAAGGAAGTTCATTCCAGACCAGAAGAATATTTCTCATGAACCATTAATAAATGCCAAAGTTATTTACCTTCCATCTTTACACATAAAGCTTAAGTTAAGGAAAATTTTTGTGAAGGCTCTAAGAATGGAGAAGAGATGGCATATTTGAGAAAAAATTTTTCTAGATTGAGCAAGGCAAAAATTAAGAAGGGTCTTCAACAAATAAAATCTGTGCTTGCTCAACCTAGGGAATTTGCTCACAGAATTTGAAAGTAAATTGAATAATATAGAGAAAAGAGCATGAACCTAGGGAATTTGCTCACAGAATTTGAAAGTAAATTGAATAATATAGAGAAAAGAGCATGAAATACATTCAAATTAGTCTGCAGCAATTTTCTTGGAAACAAAAAGTCCAAAAATTATAGAGAACTTGTAAATGAACTGCTCAAGGCCTATGAAAACATGAAATACAATATGTCATTGAAACTACATTTCCTCAGTTCACATTTGGACTTTTTCCTGCAAAATTTAGGTGCAGTTAGTGATAAACAGGATGAAAGGTTCCACCCGGATATAGCCATTATGGAATAGAGATATGCTGGAAGATGGAATGTTACATTGCTTGTAGATTACTGCTGGAACATAGAAACACTGAAGAAGTGGAGTACAAATGAAAAAAAGACTAAAAACAACATTTTAAAGTGTTTTGCAATGTAAATACCAATTAATTATTTTTTTATTTACGTAACACCAATACTTTTTGTATATCATTAAAATGATAAAAATAAAAATTTGTGTTTATCATTCCATGAAAACTGATGTAGTGGAGCAATTCTGATTGCAGATTTATATTCAGCATCCCAAAATTAGTTAAAATCACCTTATTTCATGTAAAGAACAAAAAAAAAGTTTAAATTTATTGAGCAGAGTTATAAAAATAAGGTTACCTATATTCAAAATTTAAGAAATCATCCTTTATCAGTAAGCTATGCACTTATATGTATTTTGAAATTTATATGTAATTCTTAAAAAGTTCAAATTAAAACAATTCTTTAACTATAAAATTGTTTGTTGCACATGAATAACATTATATATATTTTCAATCAAAAATAATTATTATTACTTTCATCAGTAAAAAATATAGATAAATTTATTTTTATGTAAATACATTATAAATATATAATCCTGTTTTTAATTTATTTAATTATAGAATGCTGTCTTAAACCTCCTAGAAGTTTATTATCTCCACCTGCATGTTTAAGAAATCATGGCATGCAAGAGGAATCTAAATTCTCCAAGGATCAACCATCTATTCTACTTGATTCGATAGATAAAGATCTTGCATTTGTAATTATGCAGAAAATTTTACGTGGGAGATCTGTTCAGAAAAAGGTTTATCATCAAGATTTTCGTAGTAGAATTTATATTATAATTGGAGTTGCTGGCTTGAATCAGTTTGATTCAAAAAGCTCAAGTTTTCTTGCAAACAAACATATGACCAAAACTTGAACTTTTCTTAAATAAAATCAAGCTTTGGTGCTTTAATTTAAAATTATTTTTAAATCTCTCTCTTAAAATCTTTTTAAATTGGTAATCATTAATTATTGAGTAACAAAAAATTCTGTAAAACATTGACATAGAAATTATAAAATTTTGACTATTTATTATTATTAAAATTAAACATTAATAAAATCTTTATAATTTTAATAATAAATATGGAATCACCAGTTCTGTAATAAATTTCATGACTTCATGATATCAAATCAGTTTTCTAGTATAGTATTTGAAATTAAGCTAAATAAGACATTGTTGCCATTGTTCTTTCTATATATCCTAGAATGGAATTCTGTATATTGTTTTGTTCCTATTTTTATGTTTTTCAATTAATTCTAAATTTGCTTATATTCCATATCCATATAAGGCTATCGAGTGCATTAAACTGTAGAAACTGGAGAAAAAAATAATCCTAATAAAGCTCTATTTAGAATATAGATGAATACCTTCATTTACCAAATGTTTATAAATGAAGAATAATTGATTTGTGATGTTTGCAACTGTGAACTTACTTTCAAACACATTTTAATAGAGTGTTTTTATATTACTGCCAAGCATTTAGGGGGCTTTTTTAATCATTCTGTTTTTATTCATTTTTTAAATTTTTTTTGGAAAGAATTTTAGTAATTATGACGTTTCTTATCAGATAGAGATGTCTTAGGCATAGTTTTACTTTTATAAAAATTATAGACTTTTGCATTATTTTTACAAATTAACTTATTACATTTATATTTTTTAATGGAATTAATGCTTTTATTTTTGGTTTGATCTGATATTTTGTTTGGTTTTATCAATTACCCTTTTAAAATTTTAAATATTATTGAAATATTATATGGTAGATGCTTTCAAGAAGTGTTTATTATATACTACTGTATTTTTATTTTTTTTATGAATATTTTATTTGATGCAATTTGACCCATGTATCACATCAAAACTAAAGCATCCATGTATCACAAAACAAAAATAAAGCATAAACTGTTCATTACAGCCATAATTAATTTGATCTGTAATTAGTGGACTTTTAAGCACAATGAGTTAATAAATAATATTTATCAAAAAAGCTCAGGTATTCAAACTCTTCTAAGCTTTTCTTTAGTATCAGCTTGTCAGCTCACATTTTTGAAAACACCCGAGTTTCAGCAACTTTAATTATAACTTTCTTAGGTTTTTATACATGATATTAAGTTTTTAATTTTACAGTCTTTATTTTTTAAAGTACAACTAATTTTATCTTTTGTTATTTTTTCACAATAGCAATATGTTTAACGCATTGAAGACCACAGGGGTTACAGATTTAGGCCACAGACCAGCATTTTAGTGTTTTCCAATGTATTGTGGTTTTTACAAAATCCAATCTGGCTATTTCATTGTTAATGAAAGTTTTTTGGCTTTTTTTAAATAAAAATTAAGAGGATTTATATCATGTAATGAAAATAAATGACTTAAATTATAATTTAGGTCATATAACTTACTTTATGCTATATTTTATAAATTTGTAATTAATTATTGAAGAAGTAATAATCAGCATTTATGTGATAAAGTAATAGCAAAATGTGAGGAATTTAGTAATTTTCAAAAACTTCTTAAAATTATTATTAATATAATGTAAATAATCGTATTTTACTCAGAATGTACTAAATTTTATATGATTACAAACAAGATTTTACATTTAAGCAATAGACATAAATTAACAAATATTATAATGCTATTTTTTATAATATTATCTAAGGCATATTCTAAGTTTCAGGAAAACTGATAGATTGGTTGTTTATTACATTTTTATACTTAGCCTTTTCTGATATCTCCTGAGATTCACAGAATAAATCTTCCTCTATGGTATCGCATAATGCAATATAACATAGAAATTAAATGAGATGAAATTAAAATAATTGCATCATGTGATGCAATTATTTTAATTTCATCTCATTTAATTTACCATAGAGGAAGGTTTCCTCTATGGTAACTTCACCATAGAGGAAACCTTCCTCTATGGTGATTTAATTCACCATTGAGGAAGGTTTCCTCTGTGAATTTCTGGAGATATCAGAAAGTGCTAAAAATGTAATAAATAATCAATCTAGTGAGCAGTTGTCTAAAGTTTGGAATATGGTGGATAATAACATAAAAATAACAATGTTTGTTAATATACGTCTATTGTTTAGATGTAAAATCTTGTTTGTAACCTATAAATTTATGTTTTTCTTTGTTCAGTATTATAAGATATTATATGTAAATTTATTTTTGTAAAGACACTGACTTTTTTCCATGTATTAATTTTTTGTATTTATTTATGGCTCATATGACGCTGCTGAATATTATATAAGATTTAAAAACTTTTTATGTTCTATATTTGAATTATTGTTATAAATCTTTTTTGTGTTCCTGCGATTTATTATGGAACTGAAGATGGTTAAGATATTTAGCTGAAAATGTTTTTATTGAATAAGTTACTGCTTAAATATTTCACTGAATTATCAATGCTGTTTATTATATATAAAGAAATCTTACAAAGTTTCTAATTTTTTCTTGTCATAAGTTATTAAATTTAGTACATTTATATTATAAAAAACTAAATAAAAATAGAATTTACAAATAACATTATTTATGTAGGTATACTCACTGTAACTTACTAATTGAGATTAGAAAAACTTGTATATTAAGCAAAAATAAATTAAATGAATATAAAAATTATTAAAAGTATTTATGCATTGGTTTGATAAAAATACAGATAATTCTTGACTTACAATAGGTTGTGGTTTTGAACCCTGCAGTCATAAATCAGAAAGGTCAGACATCCCAAAATTTATGGATTTCTTACTAGAAGTAAATTTATTAGGATACTATACATTATTTTAATAAACATAATACAAAACTACTTGAATCAGACACAAAAAAGAATGCTTTCTGTATTTTCTATCATTGATTTAGGGACTTGAACCCATTGAATTGCATTGACCAATCACAGAATTAATGGATTTCATCACCATCATAAGTACAACTGATTGAAAGTCAAGGTGGTTGTAAATTGAGGACCTATGCTGTCTTATATAGATTTAATAAGAAATAATTATAAAGTGCTGAAATTTACTATAAATTTGCATGCCTACATGTATCCACCTCAATTGGAGGGAACATAGTTAAAATAAACTAACTCCATTTTCCATCTATTATTTTTTCCATTTTCTATCTCTGTTATGTGGATTTTCAATAACAATTGATGGAAGTAGTAGTGTATCATTTTTAATTGTATATTAACGTAACTTGTAATCAGTGTACAAGTGTTTCTACTATTTATTTAAATTCATAACAATGATTAATAAGAAATGCTTAGATGGTTACAAATTAAAAGTTGATATGGCTATCTAACCCTAATTTGTGGAATCAAATATTTCCCAACAGCTTTACAAATCATTGCATTTATTTTTTCTATTTTGATTATTTGACTTTTAACATTGACAGTTAATATTTATTTGACTTAACAGTTGTAAATATGCATCAACAATGGAATTGCCATCTTTGTTCATAATGTAATGCTAACTTCAATCAAATAGCATTTTCATAAAATTAAATGTGCAAATAAATTTAATTTAATTGTTTATAAAGAAGTTATTTGTCACAATTAAATTGTTTATTGCATTTTTATTTACTCTTCATTAACCATGCTTTACTGTGAATAAAAGATTGTTGAAATTTCTGGCAATGGCAGCATAATTTACATAAGATATTTTTAATGTAGCAGTTATTTACTTATTAATTTAATTTTACAAAGTTTCTATAAAATAACTGTTGTTCAACAAATTTTTATGCCAAAATAATAATTATTATTTTGCATTCTATTTTGATTATAATAAAAATACAATATTGTATTTCCTCAATTCTAAGGTATAATTGATTTATCAATTTACTCATCTAATTTTTCTTCTTTTTTCTTTATTTTTAAATAGAAGTAGGAAGAAGGAAAAATCAATCAAATTTCATTGTAAATCTAGAATAAAAATAGTGTAAATACCCAATTATAAGGTAAAATTTATTTAAAATATCAACAGGATAAAAAGTAAGAAGCGCTCTAGATTTAACTTTCGAAATAAAATGTTGTTTGTCTGTATATGGATACATTTTCCATTTCATTAATTGTAATGAAATTTCTTTTGTTTTTTTATTTTGACTGCACTTTTTTATATTTTGTCATTATTTGAATAATGATTGACATTGGAAAATCTCATTATTTCCAACCGATATAACAATGATCTGTTTCTTCAAATTCAAATCAGACAATGATATGTTTATGACTAAACATATCATTGTCTAATTTGAATTTAAATAATGAGAAAAAATATCTATCTTAGAATCAAGAAAATATAGTAATTACTAACATTTTGTTTCACATATTAAAAAATGAATTATTTATTATAACCAAATATAAAAACAAAATTGTGGTATGGTATACTGTCTAGTGTTGGCCGTTTCAAATTCTACTGTGTTGTTCATTTTTAGAATGGTAAAAATTTTAAGTGTGATATCAATAAATTATGGCAGGGTATTAGTACATTATAGCTCCTGTCTGGGTGGGTGAGAGAATTCATCTAACAGACAACTATAGAATGACCTGAGAAGCTAAATAATAACTTGCCATAATTTATTCTTTAGCTTCTCTTTTCTCATGCTTTCCTATACTCTTCTGATTTTACTTTTCATTCTTCAAAGAGTTATACTCACTTTAAAAGGTTAAACCATTGAGTATAACCCTCTATCTCTTTTGATAAATACAATATATTGTAGTGGAGATGGATATAAACTAATTGTATGTTATAGTAAAAATATATCAAGCAAGTATATATAAAGTGGGATATATCTATATACAATAAATTAAAATTCAATATGTTTTTATTATACATACTTATATCATTTATCTGTTTTTATGATAAATTACATTTTAGTAAAATGTCTATATGGAAGCATGTTAAACTTCAGTAAGGAGGTTCTGGGTTTAAATCTCAGATCCATTTCTTCAAATTATTAGGAGAAATCTAAATCCAGACTATTGATCTTAGTTTTCTTTTTCATTTTTGAGATGATCTCATCATTAGTCTAAATAGTCTGTAATAGGGTCTAAAAAAAAACAGTATCACTACTTAGTAATCTGAATGGAATATGGCATCAAACAAAAGAAGGAAATAAGTGAACAATATTATTAAAAAATTGAGTGTATAGATACATATGAATGCAAAGAGAAAGGTATCATTTTTATATCTCACTTCAGACAACAAATTAGTTAGACACAGCACAGGTAAGTTTTACTGGTTCTATTTTTTTTACTTTTATTAAATCAAGTATTGGTTTTTTGTTTTGAATTATAAATTCAATAACAGCAAAAATAAGAAAATTGTAAGTACTCCATATATTATGGCTTAACAGAATTATTATTTTAATAATTAAGATTGCATATGTTTTAGCATTTCCAAAATGCTGTAATCATTCCAGATTCCCAATTTGTACATATTCTAGTGCCTTTTTGTTGATAGCCATTAAATATGTATGCAATGTGAATGCAATCAAGTAGCATCCTAGTGTTAGACATATTTTGACACATTCTGAATTCTATATAGACCCAAATCTAAATGCCACTTTCCAACTTCTGGTTGGAAAGTGCATTTAGATTTGGGTTACAGATTGAGATCTTTCTTTCAACAAGAAAGAAAGATCTCAACTTATAATATAATCATATCCAAATCTAAATGAAATAGCAGAAATATAATAAAATTATAAATGGATTATGTGAATGCATCACTCCTATGCTTTAACTAAGTTATTTAATTATTGATATTCATATTATAATTAAATAAATATTTTTTTAATTAAATAGAATTATTTAATACACACACTATATGGCAAATTTTTTTGCATGAAAAATTTTTTGCTATTGCAAAAAATTAATGAAACATGATTCCAAAAATAAAATCTTCAAATGAAAATTTATTTTAGGACTTATAATTGGTTTGAGAAAAATATCACTAGTCTTTTATATTTATAATGAACAATTATAAATCATTGTCTATACTTAAAATTTATCTAGTGAATCTATTAATAAAATTTATGTTTATAGATGCTTTTAGAAAAAGAACGATATAAAGATCTTATAGAAGAACTTTGTAGTATGCAGGTTATATCTATAGAAGAAAAAGATGTTATATATGAAAAATTAGAATTAAAACATAAACTGAGCAAAGACAAATACTGTCAAGACACAAAGGTGATATTTTATACTTTATTAGATATTTATGATGATTAATAATAATAAAACTACAGAAAATATATAGTGAAGGACAGCACATTGACAAACGACACTTGTAGGAAATGCCACATAGCACCCGAAACGATTCAACACATTATGTCAGATTGCAAGCTGCTTGCACAAACAGATTACCTACACAGACACAACCGAGTAGCAAACATAATACACCAAAAGCTTGCAACCAAACATAAATTAATAAACACACTCACACCATATTACAAATACATATCAG
>WUQG02433577.1:0-14116 GCA_011317285.2 Androctonus mauritanicus | reverse complement strand
CTTGTATTTATAATAGTGAAGTGATCAGTAAATTCTGTGACTGGTCAATGCAATTCAAATTCATGTGCATATAAGACAATGAGTAAAGGTCTTGTATACAGAAAGATCTGTTTTATATCTGCTTCTTGTATTTTTTTGCATTTGATAAGTTTATTACAATAAAGTGGATTGTAATAAAAATATTGGTAGTGCTCCATCATAAATTTTGAACATTTCTGATTTTCAGCTATTTTGATTTGATCTCCGATAAGTCCAGGACGACTAGTATATGTTCAAACTTTATTAAGATTTTATTTTTTTAAATAAACCTAAATAATTTAATTATAATTAAAGAGCAGTAACTGTGCCTGAAGGAAGAGCAAAATCTTATTTTGAAATAAAAGGAGTGATTACTGTCTCAGAAACAAAAGATAATTCACCCTTAGATCATGCTACTGCAATAGATTTGGCAATTGAAGCTGGTGCTGAAGATGTTCAGGAAAGTACAGATGAGAATGAGAAAAAGATATTAAAGGTAATAATAAATATATATTATCAAAAAATTCAATAAATGTTATTAATTTTTATATATTTTTAGTTTTTTTGTGATGCTAATGATTTTTATCAAGTCAAAAAGCATATCGAGTCATCAAATTATGTTATTCATGATGCAAAACTGGAATACATACCGAGAATAAGAATAACACTGACTGATGAATTATTAGAAACTGCTGAGAAATTATATAATATGTTAGAAGAACTCCCAGATGTTATCAATATATATGATAATATAGAATAAAATATTAATGCAATTGTAAATAAATTTGATTATAGAAAATAAATGCATATTATTTACAACCATTCCAAAAATATTTTATTGTTTTTAATATAATATTACATATTTGTGCTTATGACAAAATATAATTTTTCAGATATACAAAGTGCATAAAAAGAGATGATATCAAATTTTCTAGACAGACTAGTTCACAGATGTATTTACACTAAAATAATTTATATAAAAGCAAAATCAATATAGACAATTATTAAAACAAAATTTATAATTCATATCACAACCTACAACTTATTTGATATTGCATATCCTACATTTATATTATTTTATTAATCAATAGAATAAATTAACAAAGTTATTCATGAAATATTTTAAATATTGAATTTAATGTATTATTTAAATTATGACATTTGAAAAATAAATTTTCAAATTCAATTACAACAGTTATACATATTTAAAAAATGCACTAATATAAACTAATTGACAGTTTAATGAGCAAGAATCAGCATATACAAACATCAAAAATTTTACAAAAAATAAAAAATTTAATATATTAATGATAATATTGAATGAAGCAATAACTATTACAATGTGAATAAATATTTTTAAAAGCAACAACTTCAGTTTGATAACTTTTCAGAAATTATTCACTTATAAGTTGACCCACTGATAAATCAATTTACAGTTAGTAATATTTTTGGCCAAAATAAATAAAAATTAAGTAATTTATGTATTAAAATAAAACTTATTATTATTACAACTGATTCTGATATAGAATTAATGGGAAATAATATATGAAATTATTTGGAAAGCCCAATAAGACATATATTGAAAATGATAAAAAATGATTTATAATCTATATGGCAAAAATATACTGTGTGTAGAAGTAATAAAGACAGCATAGGAAACTTAAAGTTACTATGTCTTAAGCAGAATAATGATTGTTTTATTGAAAATATAACATTTCCAACTTTAATACTTGAATTATTTTCAATTCATCATGGACAAATTTATAGAATTATTATTTTGATCAACAAATAATATAATGAAAATTTATCCTTAAAAATAAAAATTTTTATATTATATATTAAATTAATTTCATAAACTAGGATTACAGTTTAAGTGTTTCTGGAAACTGCTTGTAAATTGTGGTTCAAATTTCCATTAAAAAATTATTATGCATCCTGAGCCCAAAAAATATCAAACTATTTTTTACTGAAATATATTCAAGTTTATAATTTTATAAATTATGACAAAATTATTTCTGTAATTAGCATTAAATATTATAATACAATCAAAATAATACAGTTTTCTTAGAAAGTCTAGTGAAAAACCAATTGCCAGCAAGGACCCTTTAAACATTATAAAATCTTCATTCATACAGATTGACATGATGATGTTTATTATCTGAAGTAGCTAGGTTCAATTCTGAGTCCTTTTGCACTACACAGATTTTATATACATATAAATCTGTGTAGTGTGAAATAGTTCTATACATATTGCATTTAAAGAAAACAGTCCAGCATGTCAATACCCATCTTTCAAGATGGCTATAAGGATTCAGATTCAATTTCAAGTCTCATATCTCCAGATATTTCAGGAGAGGTCCATTCCAGCTTGTTGATCCCATCAGATTGAAGAAAGTCATAGTGGCACTGGAATGCCTTATCACTTAGTAACTGCTGATTGAAAAGTGATGTAAAATTATATATGGAAATAATGGCAGTGCTATTTGTCTCTGATTAGAAAATAGTGTAAAAACTTGAAAGACTGAATATGTCTCCAAAAGTTGATATCTCCAGTTGTTTAGTAATTTCATAAAATATTTTTTGCAATAAAACATTAACTGCAACAATTTCATTCCAAACATTAATAAAAAAACAAATGATAGGTTAAGGTATTGCATGTTTCATCAAAAAATAAAGACAATGTATCAAAAGAATCTGAATTCAATGAATGCCATTTCGTAACATAGAAAAATTAAATATTACTATTTGTCTATTGAATGACCATATTATAAAATGTTAGAGCATTTGAAGTTCAGTTCCAGTACAAGATTTTTTCCTGACTTTGTTGTTGCTCTGAACCTATGAATCTCATCCATTATTTTATGATTAATCCCATCATACAATTGATTGAATTAGCAGAATAAATTTGATTTCTGTTTCAATCATAAGGACCTGGAATCAAATCTGTTTCACTTTTGAAATATATGTTACAGTAAAAGTGATTAATCTGGTGATTATGTATAATCATTAATGATTTTGGTAAAAATTATAAATTTTTTCATGTCACAGTTATTACTAGCACTAACTGCAGTAGGTATGAAAACACACTGTTTATTTCATGTATTATGAACTTATGTTAATTATTTTATGAATAATTATGTTTATTTTTTCATGTATTATGAATTTATCATATTTACTGGTGATTATGAACATTCGCTGATTCGTAATGGTAAATATGATAAATCATAATTAATCAAGTTTACCAGACATTATGTATAATTGCCAGTCTAGGATGGTAAATTTGATTAATATTACATTCTCGTTGAGCAATGAAGTAGTTCAGTGCATTCATCTTCATTTATGTAATAAGGTTGGCTTTAAGCAGTCAAAGAAAATAAGATCTTGTTCAGTTCAAGAAATAATCACAAATGAAGGTGCAGATATCTGAATAGAAGGATATCTGAATGAAGGTGGATATCTGAACCAGATAAAGATGTTTATATAAAACTTGAGCATATTTTTATATATGGCAAAAAAATAAAGATTATATGTCTTATTGAGATTGAAATCATAAATGAAGGTTTGTTAACATCAGTTGAAAAAAATGAGGAAATATGAACTAATAGTGTATGAATTGAGCATGATGTGTAAGTGCTAAGTAAAGATAATTCTCTATATGATGACTTGGGATAGTATTGAAACAACTTATCACAAAATTCATATCAGAGCTATTGATTTTCTGCTAAACATAAAAGCATACACCCAGACTCATATTCACAAGATTCTGGAAAGTATCTCCTTTGAAAAGAGGCATGGATTTGGCCAGGAAGACATGGAAGATAACATTGAAACGTACTGAAATAGTTAGAGATGATCGAAGTTATAAAGTAAATGGGTGCTAAGATGATGTTATAAAAGTGAAATGACAGTAATCCTATAATTAAATTATTAATTAAAAAAACAAAAAGGTGGAAAATTTCATGATATTTATCAAATTTATGATCTATATTTTAAAAATTAAGCAAAAATTTAAAAATAATATTTTCAGTAATATTTATCAAACTTGCCAAATTCATTTGGGAATTATACATAATTACTAGTAAAAGTGAGAAATTCTGATATATTTATCAAATTTACCAACATCATTTGGGAATTATATAAAATTGTTGGTAAAAGTGAGAAATTTAGTGAAATTTATCAAACTTACCAAGATGATCGATGATTATGCATAACAGCAGGCAATTATGCATAATCACCATTTAATTATTTACCATAACATATATATAAGATGTGTGTAGTGTAAAATAAGACAGATGATATTGGTATTGAATATAATTCACAACATTAAAAACATATGGCTTTAAAACATTTGCTCATTATAAATTTCTTGTAAAAGCAGAATAAAGCTTAAAATTGAATTTTTGATATAAATTATATTTACTTATATACAGGTCAATTCCAGTTTACAAGTAATTTTTAGTTTATTTTTTAATGGAGAATAGAATAAAATTACGTATGTAATTTTCTTTAAATGCACTAAAGAAGACTCAAATAATGAAAAGAAAATATTATCCTAGAATAAATAATAGCAATTTGGAAGAATTTTAAAAATATTAAATAAAAGTTTCAGATCAATTTCAGATAATGATGATAATGTACAGTAGAGTCTCAATTATCTGAAATAATGTGGATCAACAATGCTTTAAATAACTTTAGATAATCAAAAACTCAAATAACAGGAAAGTTTGATATATTATTATTAAACAAACTAGATCTGAATATATTAACATGATAATGCACACACTATTTTTTATGTTAAACTTACTTATTGAATATAATGATTTTTATTGTATAATTTAAAATTGAATTGTCATTGATCTCATATTTTTTTTTTTGCAATTAAACACTCAAATAAAATTGGGTTTTATTGTATAACTTAATAATAATTTTAATTTTATTTACAACTGTTTTTATAAAACAGTCAATCATATATAATAAACGAATAAGCATCTGAAGTCCCTGTTTCTGTGCATACGCAAAATGGACTGCAACTCCCAAGATCGGAAGTGCTGCCATTACTATTTTTTCTCACTTTGAATCTTTAATCATGCCTTTTAAAAAACTAAATCCCAATCTCATTATAAATTTTCTTTTAAATTATCATAGTTTACTTCCTTTTTATATTTGTACATTTCTTTCTGTTATTTGACTTCAATTTCTGGCTTTTTTGATCAAAAAACGTTGAGTGTTCCTGGGCCTGAGAGTTCAGCTTGCATTTGGTGTGCTGAGGCTACATAAACATTGAATTCATGATTGCATTTAAATAATATTTCATTTATTTCATAAATTGTAATTATTTTTATTTTAAGATTATAATTATAATTATTACCATTCATGATTATTACTTACTTTGGTCCATCAGAGACCAAAGTAGTATTAAGTCTGTAAGAGCCTGTGAAGCCAGTGCATGTGCTTTCTTTATCATATTTTCATTTTTATTATGGATGACAGGCTATGGTTGCATACAAGGATTCAATAGCAAAATCTCAAATTTAATAGATAAGAAAAAAGTTTATTTTTTGATGTATTTTGGCATATAGTGGTTAATGGCTAACTAATTTTGCAATAAAATAGTTAGATAATCAGGACTCTACTGTATTAGTAAAATGCATAAATACTGATAATTTTACTAATTAAAATTTTTAAGACAAAAATGGTATTTAAGAGACTTTCAAATATTTTTTTGCATGTAAAAACATTATTTTGGAAGTTATTTATAGAAATGAGGATAAAAATATTATAATATATAAAAAAATTTAAGGCATTAAGTAAGAGAGTGCAAGTTCTCAAAATATTGTAATGATTGATAATTAAAAACCATTAAATTTGCTATGTATCCAATAATTTAAATACAGATACTTCTCAACTTATGCAATCCTGAGTTGTACAATTTCAGATTTACACATATTTTTGAAAAAATAATAATAGTATAATAAAAAAAATATTAAAATACAAATTTTTAATTTCAAATACAAAAACAGTATTTTCAGCAAGATTATGATACTACTGTAATGATTGCTAACACTATTATTGATAACATTTAGGCCAGGTTTTACAATGTCTAATTAAAGTTTCTTTCAACTTTAAACACTAGTTATCTGTGTTTAAAATTCTTCGATGATGCTAATTGGTAATTACTAATCAGCATTTAGCTTAACAACTATAAAATAAATAATTGATGATTAAAGCTAACAGTAACTTTAATGGGACATCATAAAACCAGGATTTATCATCAATAGTAAAGTTATCATATTGATATGTTATAGTAACTATATCACATTAAATTATGCAAATTGTACATAGCATATTATTATGATTATTAATAGATAGGAGATCTGTATGAACTATATACAATCTGTATGGACTATATTTTGGTAAAATTAAATTGTTTATTTAATTTTACCAAAATAATTATATATTATGGAAATTTAACTTGCACAAAATTTGAATATTGCAAATTTTTATGGAAAATAAGTATTGTGTAACTTGAGAAGTATTTATATACAATATTTAACATTTATGTGCATGAAGGTTTATAAATGTTATTTTAATTTATTAAAAAGATTTATTACTAACATAAATTTATTTATAAGTAGAATTTGCATGGTTATTTAAATGCAGTATTGTGAATGATTAAATTAATTACATAATTCAATAATTTCTTTTGAGAGTTTATAAAAATATAAGATTAGAGAAATTGAAGCTATTAGAGAAAATAAAGCATTTATATATAAAATTTTTTTAATATGAACAATTTTCTAATCTCATTGATCATATTCAAAATATACATAATATTTTCTGATAAAAATTTGTAATTTAGATGATATATTAGATATATACTGAATATGACCTTTGAGTATGAAAGATATATATTTTAATCTGAATCCTCATAAATTTGTCTTTAGTTATTAAATTTTGCAAGACAGATTTTATAAATTTAAGAGTAAATTAATATACCTAACATACTCAATTTTTAAATCTAGTATAAAAGATAAATTTATTTTTTTAACAAATTATTGGAATAAAATATATAGGTAGTTCTTGACTTTATGAGTTAATTCATTTCTGGAATGTGCTCATAAAGTAAGAACTCAAAACTGGATATTAATTTCCAAATAGATTTAATTTTAAAAATGACTTTTGTTCTCAACAATGAAATTTGACCATAATAAAATTAATTTTAAAAATCAACAAAATCAATAGCTTATGAGTAAAACAATGATTTATTTATCTAGAGAAATGAAAACATAGCTTTTAAAATCAAGCAAATTATAATAATATAGAAATTATTTGTGTTGTGTTTTTTAAATAAAAATTAAAGAATTTTTATTCTTTATAATTATTGTCAGATAAGTAGATGAGCTTTTATACTACTGTTTTTTAAGCACAATCTAAGAATGAAAATTATTTCCATTATATACAGTAAAATCATGGTGGCCAGAGGATAATACTACCAGCTTTTCTTGATCTGCCATTTTGATTTTTTTCTGATTTCATAGTAGACAACTGAATTTCTGCTATAAAATAGCTACACAATATAGTTTTACCTAGTAATATCATATTATATAGCTATAAATGTGGTTTTAAATGCTTATTTATGAATTTGTAACATTTATTTATTGCAATTATTGTTCATATTTCAATTTTTTTAATACTTCATACTTGGAAAAAGAACTTCCAAACTTGAGAACTACCTGTATATACAATATATTTTTAATCCTTGTTATAGATAAATGTGGAAATGATTAGTCATATGAATATACAAAAAAAAAAAACAAGCAGTATTTAAAAGCATATTATAATGAATTTTTTAAATATTTAACAAAGATTAAGTTTTCATATAAAATTCAAAATTGAATTTTATATGGAACCTTCTTGGGCAGTAATGTTATTTTATAGTTCAGCTAATAGCATTTTATAAATTGTAAAATTAGGAAACTGAAGTTGTTATTTATCATGTCAAAATTATAAAAAATTAACAATTAGATTGACATGATATATTAAAAAATAACTGATCAGTGATGTCATTATTTTGAATAATAAAATCATGTAATATTAAATTCCATTCAAATAAATAATTCAAGATATCAAATTCATGTTGTTTTTATATTGTTTCAGTTTATATTAAAAAAACAAAATTATACAAAGATTTTATTTAGAAGCTTGAGTATTCAAAATTATTCCATTATGATATTTTGAATCATTTATTTGCCATTAATAGCTAAAATTAATAAACATCCTGATTATAATTAACATTTATTTGATAAGTAAATAATTTAACTATATAAAACAAATATTTTTTAACACATCTAAAATGTGACAGCTACCAATAATTAAAATTCTGAATTTCATTTTATTTTTTAAAAATCAAACTTAGAAATTTGTCATTTTGCAAATTAAGGCATGTTTTCTAATATAAATATCAATTTAATTAATTGAAATAAAAAAATATAATTAATTTAACAAAGCTTAGAAATAAACATAATTATTAAATAATATATAAATTATTTTGATTATAAATTATTTTAATTTAAAATTTTGATATAAATGTAATAAATAAAAATTCAGTCTTAAATTTATAATAATATTTTTACAGAAAATGAATTTTCAGATTTACAATAAAAGTTTTAAATATTTTTTTCATTTTTTTATAAAACTGTTTCATTTCATTCATTATATTTTATTCATATTTTAAAATGTTTCTTTTATTTAAGATATGAAAAGTGAATTTATTAAATTTTATAATAGTAAATGCTGATGAATTTTTTTATAAAAATAAATCATAAATAACAAATATTTATAAAATCAATATATTGTACTTTAATATAGAGAACATTAAGGCACATAAAAATACTGTGATTGTATTGGATCTGATTATTAATTCTCTAAACTGATACTGATAACTAATGATGCTCAGAATGATTATAAATTTCCTCTTAGTCTTATTTTAAATAAAGCGTATTGCCTATTATGAATTAATTCCAATCATAATAAGCAGATTAGTTATAAATGAAAAAATTAATTAATTTTTTCATTTATAAATTTACTTAAAATAAAATTTTAAAATCTTGAAGATAATAATTATAAATTTTGGAAAAGATGTAAAACTAAGTATTGAAATAATTATTGTTTATGATATAAAATGAATCCTGTTTTTAAAAAACACTCATTTCATTACATATTAAAAAATCTGGACTTAATTTTTTTACAAAAAATAAATGCAATTAATTATTGCTCAGTTTTAAAACTGATTTGTGCATTTATATCTGTATATTTTTCAAACCACCAAATCTGTGAATGACCACCATGACAAGGAGCGACATGTACATCTTTTCCAGCTTTACTACCAGTGATATCAAGACATTTTCCAGTTGCAACATGGACTAAAGGACCACCCTGAAAGTTAAATAATTACAATCTTATTTATTTCTCTCAATAAAGATATTATTATTAACATATTTTAAAAATGATATTTAATTCTTAAACAAAACTTATATATTTAACTATTAATAAATTTTGAAAAAATCTTTAAAAATTACATAACTGTATTAAAAAATTCTACTTTCTTCATGAAAGCTGAATTTAAATATATCAAATTATTGTCAATTTTTATATAAAATGATTAGAATATACAACCATATATATATTGAAAAACTATTTATAAATTTAGTTCTATTTTAGTTTGCATTTATTGAATATTCAAAAATTGGGTTTTTTAAGGCATAAAATATAACAAATGTACAAGGAAAACAATAAAATTCTGTATGAGAATCACATTTAAAATAAAAACTTATATACAGTAAATTTTAAGAATTTCTATATTAAAATTCAATTAGCATATTAGAATGAAACTGCTTATCATCTATATACTGTGTAGAATTTTAATAAAAAAGTTCTTATTTTAGAAGTATATTGTTTACAAGTTTTTATTTTAACAAAATAAAAACAAATACAAGTATTCCCTGACTTATGTAAATAATTGAGATTTTTACATAACTTGAACTTTGCATAAGTCAGAAAATAATTTTTTGACAAAAATTTTGAAGCAAAATCTACAGAGCTAGTGGACTGATTGATTGCACCTATATCATAATATAGTGTCATATTGTTCTCTGGCTGAAAGGGAGAGAATGCTGCATGGAATAATATCGTGCCAGTAATATGATATTTAAGATCAACAAAATAATATGAAAAATATAAATAAATCAAATAACATGAACTTTTAAATGTTACAAGTCTGAACATGTCAGTTTACAAGTTGCAAATACAATAAATGTTTATATTCTATACTTCTAAAAAAGAAAAAATTTTGGAAAATTTATATATGTTCAGATTTATGGAGATCAGATATATATAATTATGTCAGGAAATACCTGTATATAAATCAAATCATGGCAATAAATAAAATTAATAATGATTCTATCTTTTATTTCATTTAATAATAATAATATTTACGAATATGAATTTCCTTAATGCAATACTAAGTGTCTCATTTTTGATATATGAAACTATTATAAACTTTCTTATGAATGAACCCTTTATATACAAATTTTGAAAATAATGACAGAAACTGACATTTAAAATATTTCATCTGCAATGGAAATATTTGAAAATAACAGACAGAGATTTACTTCCTAATTTCCTTTATAATCATTTACTTGTATTCACTACTATGTTAATAAATCTGTAGCATGTGTAAGGATTAATATTATTTATAAATCATACATATTACAGTTTTGGTAACTTTTTAGACTATTTTTTTTATACATAATTTGGAAGTACAATAGATCCTCTACTTGTAGTTTCTTTATGGTTTCAGAGATATACATAAGCCTTTTTTATTTGAGTTTAATTTCCATAAAATACTAATAAAAAATTCATTAAACTATTTTTTTGCAAAAGTATCACTTATGGCATTAAATTTTTATATTTATGCTTAAAATATGCTTGCAAATTTTATTAGCTACTCATTTATCAATATGTGTAGTCATATACAATAGGTCCCTGATTTACACAGTTTTGACTTATACAGTTTCAGAGATATGTAGATATGTAAATCTTTTAATAATTTCCATAAAAATGCTAATGCAAAATTCATTAAACAATTTGCATTTTTGCAAAAATATCAGTTATGGCCTTAAATTTTCTCATCTATAGTTAAAATAGGCTCATAAATTTTATTTGACTATTCTGTTTACCTATTTGTATATATTGAATTTAAGCATTGTTGAACTTATACTGTTTTTGATTTATGTGGATGTTTTTGGGTTATAAATGATTGAGTAAGTAGGGGATCTACTGAACTGGACAATTAGCATTTCTGACTCTCAGTTCTCCTATTAGTCTGCCCATAAGAAGGTTTACAGTGCAATCTCTCCCCAACTTATATAGTACTTAAGTAAATTCAACTTTATGTAAAATATTTCCTATAACTTTTTTTAGATATGGAGCATAAACATCTATATATTATAGATTAAAAGTATCAACATAGTCATTTATATTATTAAAAACTTCATATTATTTATTTATGTTTTTGTATATTTTTCTGTTGGTCTTATATGTATGATATCATTATATGCAGTGTTGCCTCTCTTTCAGTTAAGGAACTATATTGTATAGATGCAATCATTGTAGTCTGCCCAATCCTGAGTTTCTAGTTCAGAATTTTTGTTAAAGAATTTTTTTCCAATTTATGCAAAATTCAAGTTATATAAAAGACTTTTGTCCAATTATTTATATAAGTCAGGGAATGGCTGTATATTCAGGAGCAAGCAATAGATATTCTCTATTTGTAATTTTCTTCTAATAATCTTTCCTTTTACTGCATTTTACATTTCACTTTAATGAATTGCTAAAATGTGTACTTATTCCTACACGTTTTATTTCTTTTTTTTTCATTTCATAGCTTTTCAAATTTGTATTATATACAAAGAGGGTTCACTTATGGCAATCTTATACTTATGATATGATAGCATCATCAATGGTTCTATAATAATGTCAATCAAAAAAGGATACAACACATCTTCAATTAGCTGTTTTATTTCAATTCAAGTAATGTTTGTAATAGATCATATATCAAAAAATATTCAATTTAAAAAACATTTGTCTAAAATTAAAATTTCTTTAACTACATATTTCTGAATAAAAAATTGGATATGATTCATATCTAACAATATCTATATATTTTGAATGTAATAAAAAAACAGACTCAATAATTTTTGCAGCCAATGTAACATTATCAGAAGAATCATTTTTTACTTCTTCATACTCTATTTATTAAGGTTTTAAGCAAGAAGAATTCTAGTATTCAATATAAAAAATTTGCTAAAATTTTATGTTATAATTGCATTAATAGCTCTTCTGTTGACTGTTAGCTGTATATAAATGCTTTGACTTTTCTATCCGAAAACCCAGAATCAAATCCATGATCTATATCTTGAAAAAGTTATGAAATAATAATGAAGAAATACATGTAGGAAATAGTATACATTTTCAGTTCATTAAAGTAAAAGGTAAAATGTACTAATAAGAAAAGATGATTGGAATAAAATTATATCAAATCCATGACCTATATCTTGGAATAGATCATGGATTTGATTGTAATATTTGTAATATCATGTTCAGAATGTATAGAGAAAACTATGTATTTTTAAAATACAGAAAATAACAAATTAATAATAATAAAACAACAACAAAATCCATAAAAATGTCATCAATAAAAATCATAAATAAATCGATACTTCAAGACATTTAGCATATACATCAATTTTTATTTAATATAATCTTTCTTTATACTTTCTTATGGAAATGATTTTTGAAAATCACATGTAAATAAACATAAAAAGTTAATGCCACATGTTTTATTGAAAATGCATATTTCTTATTAATAATAATTTTTTTTATGTATCATTAAATATTCTAATTTAAACATACTTTCACATGTTGCCATTCTTGATTTTCTCGTCTTCCATGACATTTAATCATCATAACTTTCATTTGTCTTTTCTGTGGTTGGTAATTTACTTCAGCACAGTTCTCTTCTCTCCTCAATTCAAAATTATTTGAAAGTGAAAATAACTAGAATAAGATATTAAGAAATAAACTTATTAAAAAACTTGATTTATAAAATAAAAATCTAATTATTATTGCTTTTTTACTTTAATTAATTAGAAATAGATCAACACTAGCACTAGTTAGCAGATAAAAATATTTCACAATTTATTAAATTTGTACAATGTTTTCATACCCAGAAATTATAAATCAATGGTTTCCAAGCTTTGTGTCTGTGCCCTCCTTTTTTCCATAAAAAATCGGTATGCATTTTTTATGCATTTTCATAGAAGTCTAATTTTATATTTTCTATTTACAATTTAATACTACAAAATAATATACCATATTTTATATAAATAAAGTTCTTATACATAAAAAAATATATATTTATTATAGTGTAATATTTTTTAATACATTTAAACAAATCTTACAAAAAAATGAAAAATAAAATGCATGTTTAATACAACATAATATTTAATACGATGGATGGGGCTTGTTTTTCGGCACAAATTCTCTCAAATCGAGATGTCATTGACAAGATCGCTATTCTCAATTCTTTTTCAATCATTAAACAAGATCGATATTTTGTCTTTCAAACAGCTACAACAGAAAATTTATGGATACATGGATATGTGTATTTATAACCCTTTTTCTGATTCTTTTTTTCGACATCAATTTGAATTAATTTTTTTATTTGTCTCAGAAATGATGTTTTCATTAATTCTTTCACACCTCCTTGCCATAGACTAGTTCCCCCTAATAGGTCGGGCCCCACAGTTTGGAAAACACTGAAATAAATTATTTGTGTTTTTTAAAAATGATTTCATAATATAGTTCAATTCAATTTTTCAAAAATGTTCTATAATTTGTAGAATATTTTTGTCTATTAACTAATGCTCTGTTGATTTATTTCTAGTTAAAAGAATAAACTTACAAGGAGAGGACACAGCTGACTACCCACCGATTTTGATGAAACTGAACTGATGTAATATAGAAAAAAAAATATCGA
>WUQG02433566.1:0-14117 GCA_011317285.2 Androctonus mauritanicus | reverse complement strand
AGAGTGGAAAGCCGAAGCGTTTCCACGCGGCCAATCCGGCCGACATTATCACATGATCTGATTTTGCTTGATGCGAATGAACATATGTAAATCTAAAATAGTCGGCCGGATTGGCCGTGTGAAAACACTTCGGCTTTCCACTCTGGAGGACCCGGGTTCGAGTCTCGGGTCCTACCCCTTGAAAATATTTATCATGGAGTCCGGGCCCGGTCTCTCGATCCCTGTTCTCCACAATCTGGCTGACCCTCCGCAGAGATGGGCAGCCCGTGGAAGAGCTTGTTTCGCCCCACCACTTAGTACTCTTACTGAGTGGAAAGTGGCGTCATCTGTTGACAAAAAAAATCTGGCACAATCTGGCATTTTTGTCGTATATCTAGCATATACGACAAAAATTATTATTTTAGAAACTCTGACAATAAAATATTAAACTTCAATACCAAAATAAAAATTTCATTTATAGATCTATAGAATGTGATGGAAGCAATATTTGCATTAAAAACTTTAAAAAGTATATAACTATATAGTGTAATTTTAAAATTCTGTAAACACTTTTTTCAATAATAAATAGCCATAAATTAAGAAAATATTTAATTGTTTGACATAAGAATGTTATCTGCATAAACAGTGGGGAAATTTTTATTATTATTATTATTATTTTAATATCGAATTTCCGATATAATAATAATAAACTAAAAATCAGAAATTGGTTTTGCCATGAAAAATAAATCAATCATAATAGAAATGGATGCTTTCCGTTCTTATCATAATCTCGATTTAAAATTTTATTAAAATACAATCGCACGTGTTAATATTACATATAATTTAATATATATTTTTCATATAACTTTTTCTATTATCTACTTTGTATTTTAATAGATGCTACAATATTTAGATGAAGATTATCCAACTATATACAAAACTGGTTTAGACTAAAATACAAAATAAAATATAGATTCGATTTTAATTTCAAAGTTCATATATTACATGTACAGCATATCGTTCCTCAACTGACTTAACTAATTAGAAAACCGAACACACACGTTATCAATAGTCTTCTGCAGATGTGAAAAAGAGAGAAATCCCTATAAATTGTTGATAAGGGAAGATCAGAATTTTCTGAACAAACATGAACATCTTGAAAGCATTAATTCTGTGTTCCGAACCACGCATTTCTTTATTTCTAGCAGTACTGAATAGTGTGAATAGAAAACTCAATTAAAGTTAAAACAATGTTAGAAATTTCAGTGATGCGATTGACAGGGCCTGTATTGCTATATATATAGCAATACAGGCCGATTTAAACACACTTCCAATTATTCTGTCAAATAAAAATCACAATATTTGAATGTTTTGGTAATTTCTTAAAAATCACCTACAAGGTTGCAATATTTCGAAGTAGGGCTGGCGATGTATCGTACGACTTTTACATACTGTATATAAGGCGGCAGATCTTACAATTTTATTAGAAAATTAAAATTGATCATTATTATTAAATTAAGTAAAGTTTTTTTTTATAATTTCTTCCCTGATTACAATATATTTTTCGATTTTATTATCAAAATTGGCGCTCTCAATTTGCGACGCCTTAGGTTCGCTTAATTTGTAAAACTGAGCTAATTACTCACACACATCGTTAGTCACACATGATAGGAGCACTTAGGCCCAGTCGAACTTACGAACACTGACGGCCGGCACGTTTGAACGGCATTTGTGCAATTGATGTTGGAACTTTGGCGAAGCAGACTTCGTGAGGAGGATAAAGATTATATCCCTTTAATAAATATATTAATAAAAATATTTAATAGAACGATGGAATTGATATACTGATCTGATAATTAAAATGTACAGTAAATATAATACTGTACTTTATATGCTTTTAATGATATTCTATATTTAGCTTTTCTTAAAATTTTTTTCTGAATTTAATTTTTGGGTATTATGACAATAATACAGCAAAATTTTGATTTTATACTTATGATGGATGATTAAAAATTTAAAATAAATAGTAACCTTGAATAGATTCCTCCAACTCTACATTAATGGATCAAATTGATTTTATAAACTTGGAAAATATACTAAAACAATAATAATCCTATCTTTTTATAATCATTTAACAGATGAAAGATCAGTCAAATCAATATAATAAATCCGATTTATTATAAGATTAAAAAAAGATATTTAATAAAAAAATTGATATAAATATTTATAAACATTTTAATTTTTAATCTTATAATTTAAAATAATAAAAGATGATATAAAAAAGCTTATAATACAGGATTAAATCATAAATTATTTTTAAAAACAAAATCATAAAAAAAAAGACAAATCGAAAATATATAATTTCTAGAAACAGTGATAAAATATAATAAACATTTGTACATGAATAATTTGTATTAACACATAGCAAAATTTAATAATTCTCTAATTTTAAAAAATACAATATTTAATATTCATATATAATACAACAACATTAATTATAGCATGTATAATTTGTACTGTTATCATATAAAAAATTGTTTAAATGCAGATCCAAAACTTCTACTATGGTTGATTCATACTGTTCTTGAATTGGATTTATTATGGACGTCGTTGCTAAAATTAGTGTGTAAGAATCGTCATCAATTTTTCTTACAACAGCTATAAATATTTAAAAAAGATAAATTATCTATCTTTTAATATTAAAAGTAATAGAATATTTACATGTTAATAAAAAATACCTGTTGGAAAATCAGTATAAATTTCACTCAAACAACTTGTATCTAAAATATAAAGAAAATTTTTATATAATTCACAGTTTTATTAATTACAAAAATTTATAAAGTTATTTTATTCACTTATAAATATATAAAATCATTTCCATGCCAAGAAAAAATAATTTTACATAATATAAATTATAATTTATTTATTTAATGGAAAATAAGAAGCTATACATGCTCCAACAGATTAGTGTTTAAGTAGTAGTTTGGAGGAAAGAGAAATTGGAATGAAAAATAATAGTGAGTGATGGGATCTGTAGAATGGGAAAGACTAGAGAGAATAGGAAAGAGAAGAACTAGGAAATCACATTCAAGATCCTGGATCAAGAAGACTTTGTAAATAAAAAATATATAACACAAAGTAACAAAAAAAAAGTTATAGTGAAAATATAAAACTGTCCATTTTCAATATCGAATTTTGGAAAGAACAATTCAATCACTTTCCAAGAACATTCTCTATACTATTTTGAATAACTTTAATTAATTGTAAAATTAAAATGTATGTAGTAAATCATGATTCTGAGAAGAAAATTTTCTGAAAGGTATGATCTCCCTAATGATTTAATAGTATTCTCTAAGCGAGCTGTTTCACCCTTACAAAAATATCATAAAAATATAGAATATCACAAACATACATAAATAAATAAAAAGATAATTTATAACTATCAAAGTGCATTTCCTTTCATAAGTTCTTCTTATATTTGTTTTTTAATGATTTCTTCTTCAGTACTTCAACTGTACTTTTGTTTTTTTATTTTTCTTTCATGGATGCCATGTTCTTTGAAAACTTGCTTAGACCAAGTTAATGGCCTTTTAGATTTCCTCCACATGAACAGGAGTTCACTTTTTGAATAATAAAAATTATATGTCACAGGAGACATTAGGATTTTAGAGATGCTTAGATGTGCCATGGCCAAAAAAAACGGGTTAGGAACCACTGATCTAGACTGACAGATACACTCTTAGGAAAAGTTTAAGACCTTCCTATTTTGGCTACATAATTTTCTAAATGAGCTCTATAGTCGCTGGCCATTGGATAAAAAAAATGAGAGTTTTGGAGAATGATTGAGGGCTAGCTTTCACTCATATCTTCGTATATCAGATCACACTACACTATATCCCCTATTTATCATAGACATCATTAGACATCATTGTTATTCTAGCAAACTGCTGAATGGAGTAAAACCAAATATTCATTTTGATTTTATTATGCAAACATCATCACAAATCTGTCTACATCATAACATGGCAGATCTACAGTAACAGAAATCTTTAAAATTGCAATAAAATGAATGATTTTTGTATAACTTATTGATCTATGTGTTAAGTTTATAGGCCTATTTTAATTATTATTTTATGATTAGTTTCAGATAATTTTCTTTTTGAAATATAAAGTTAATAAAAGTGACATGATAAACTACATGACTTATTCAGTTAGTTTATTGACTTGAAAATGTCAGCAGAGTGAAAATAATTAATGTAATGCTATGAAATTTTTAGGATAAAGTTCACAAATTTTCTTTTTTTTTTTAATTCCCGAGTTTTATAAGAATTTTTCTTGAGAATCAGGAATCCTGAAATAATAAAAAAAAATTCTCAAAAATCGAGAATGCGATTTTCTTGTAAATCTTGAGTACAATCACTAGTGAGTAACTGGATCTCTATTTTATTACTAGATGGAGTACTCAGCACAATAACAATTTCAGGTACATATCCATATACAGTTTATGTGATCACTCTTTACTCCATGATATTTATCATGGCTAATAATAAAAAAAATTTAAATTACTTTTAAATGAATTTATAGATTAAGTTAGGGTGAATTAAGCCACTATATCACACAGGATACTTTTGTAGCAGCTGCTTTTAAAGCCCACCTTAGGATGGCCAATACTCATGGTGGAAACATCTGGAAGGTGGAAAGATGAATTCAATAGAAATGTTCATCAATCATGCAGAAGTATTATTAATATATAGTTCATTTATTATAGTGTTTGAAATCCATAGACTTTTTGTGACCAATTTTAACATCAATTTAATTAGTATATATCATGATGACATCATTGAAACACAACATCATCATGATGTTACAAATTAGTACTTCATTGATAACTGTTATGCAAAATACCGTTTTTGAGGTGTCATCCATTGTTGTATCATGATGTCATACTAATGTGAATGTGGTATAATTCCAAATTTAAGTAAAACTCTGAAAAGTTTAAATATTTATTTTTGTCCCTGGATCAGATTTAAATATTTGGACACAAAACTTGATCTGGGGTAGCCTATATTACCACAAGGTTTGCAGGAAATCTCTATGAAAAGTTTGATCCTATAGGTCAAATAGTGTGGGATCTATATGGAATAGACAGACAAAATTGAATTTTATATATATACATATATGTAATAGTTGTAAAACTGACATTTTCAGTAACTGACAGAATACATCTTGAGATAATATTGCCCAAAATAATCTAAATTCTCTGATATAGTGCTTCTAATGATGCCAATTAAGTTTGTATAATTATTTTAAAATTATATATATAAATTATTTTAAAAATATATAATTTATAATATATATATTAATATAATTATATATATATTATATAATTATATTGTAACCTGAAGAGGGTGGCAGAGAACCACCAAAAGCATTCGTTTATATTAATAGAAATATGCTATTCAACCCGTAACTGCCATATAGTGCTCTGTATCTACTAATTGATTTTACTTTAACATTTAGGCAGTGATTATATGTAGAAAATGTCTTATATATATATATAATTTTAAAATAATTTTTCTTTTTCAATTGTTTTTATAAGAAAAAATAGCATGTAAAAATTTATTTTCTTTGTTGCAGTTTTTTTTAAATAAAATATCTGGAAGACCTTGAAAGTTCCTGAATGTGAAAGTTTTCTTTTTTTAATTTGGCTAAAATAATCTCACCTCTTTTTTAGTCACAGAATACGCAAAAAAAAAAGGAGGATGATAATACAACCATACTCATATGACAACTCATATTTTCAAAAGGATTCCGCAAAAATGAAAATAAGTTGATAGGGTTCTGTAGTGCAAAAAAGTTTGAGAAACATGGATTTATTGTACAATCTTGATATTTTAAGTTACTATGTTATTAGAGATCAGTTTAGTTGGTTTACTATATATAAGATTGATTAACATCATTCAGATTTGAACTTCTTAATCCATATGATTTATCAGATATAAGCTTATGAACAGAGACAATTTTATTTTTCCATCTGGTATATTATTAAACAACAATGTACTACAAATAATGTACTATTTCATAATGCAAGATTGTTCTTTTTTTATTATATTTTTCCTATATCTAATATGAATTATCTATCACAAAATAAGATATATTGATAAATGCAGAGCACTATGCAGTTTTTTTGCTGGCTTAGTAGTAGCGATTAATAGTGTATAGATAATGATTTAAAATGAACTGAAATGTTTGATTTCAATCAATTTGTATATTTCCAAATTAAAACTAAATATTATATTAGAAAGTTTTAGCATTTATTATTGAATGAAATTTTCAGGAACTTTATTGTCTATAAAATAATATTCCAATTTTGTCAAATCTAAATTGAAGTTTCAATTGCCTTTCAATTGATATTTAAAAAATAAAAAATATTAGAACCAGATTTATGAACTTCAATCTCTGTCCATGACAATGAAAATCATAGTTCACGAAATATTAATAATTCAAAAATTAAAAATCATATGCATATAAAGTTAATTATTAAGCATAAGCAGTAAATTATCAAATAAAATAATATACATACTTTGATAGCATAGTCTAGTAACTTGAGATTTTGTAACAAATTCCAGACTTTCATTATAAATACAACTAGTTATGAAATACTCTTCTTGAAAATGAAATTCTTTCTGTATGTTATTTTGTGATTTTTTCAAGGTGTTTTGTAACATTGGTATTTCCTCAAAGTTCTAGTATGATATAATTATAAAATTTGTTAAGTAAAATTTTTAACTAAAAGTAAAAGTAACTGCTTACCTTAGAACTCATATTTATGTGTTTTAAAATAATTCCATCATTTCCATTGAAAGCATCTGGCAATAATAGAGCAGCTGTTACAAAATAGTCCTGATAATTTAAATTTTTAATTTCACTTCCATTATTGAGATGAAAACTTATTAACTGTAAAAATGTAAATTAAAAAATTAATGTATGTAATTAGAAATAAAAAAGATCAAACTTATACCAGAATCTAACCAAAATAAATAACTAGCTTATAACACCCTAAATAACTTATTATTAAAAGCTTTTCAGATACTACTCCATCATCAGTAATTAACAAATAAACAAATAGATAGAGTGATTACTTGATATATTACTGATGATGGAGTAATATCCAAAAAGCTTTTAATAATAAAAGTTATTTAGGGTGTTATAAGCTAGTTATTTATTTTTGGTTAAATTCTTTATACCAGAATCATTTAAAAATATTAAAATCATTTCTTTTCTAATTGTTTAAATAATAATTGTAAACTTTTGCCACTATAATTTATATAAAAAACTAGTATTAAACAAAAACAATTGAACTAAAAACTTTGTTATTAAAGAAATGTTTTTCAATCATCTGAAACTGCCTACATCAGTTTGGAAGTCAATTTAAATTAACTGCAAATGATCAAAAAAAGTTTCTTTAGTAGAAATAAAGTATTTTTTTGTCTATTGCTGGACTGTTTTATATGTTTTCTAATTTAATCAAATTTATAAAAATATACTATGTTTTGCTAATTTAATCAAATTTTATAAAAAAGAAAAATCTGATTAACAAATTATTATTATTTTTTATATTGTATTTTCTCTCAGTTATTTGACTGGAATATTAACTGTATAGAAATTTTCAAATGATAACAAGATTGAAGATTAGGAAGAAACTATTCATGTTATGTTTTGTTTCAAAATATATAGTGGGTCCTTATTTAATGCTGGAGTTAGTTTTCTGAAAATTGTGACATTAACTGAAACAATGTTAATTATTGAAATGACGGTTAACTGAAATCAGAAAATCCATACAACTAATGTTGCAAGCCAGGGTTACATTCCTAGAGGGTTCTCTTTCTGATACTAGATTTAATACTATTTAGTAATTTTCGTCATTTACTTCAAGGGTCAACAACCTTTCAGCAGTGTAATGCCAAACCTATGTTACATTGCTATTCGGTATGCTGATTTGATTCTACCAATCTTTTTATAGTATCAAAATAAGTCTGCTTACGATGGGTTTCAAAATTATAGAATATACAATATACTTTTGAAGCCCATCATGATATCTTATTATACTATAGTATATACAACCCCAATCCCAACTATTATATTATAACTATTATCAACCCCAACTATTATATTATAGTATATACAATTATATTTATATTAATGCTGTTAAAATGCTTTAACATCAGTAGATAAAATGGCAGTGACTTTCTGTATCCAAGAATCAATTAAAAATTTTCACATAGAAATTAACGGGAGATGAGTTTTTGATTTATGAATTCTCACTTAAACAGTTTTAAGACTTCAATAATCTTCATAAACCAAGAAATATATTGTACATAATTTATGCATCTTTTTGTAATTAATCTATTTTTCCCTCAACTATATTTTAAATATTAGCAGTATAATTTTCATCCTATAAACTTCATATAAAAATGAAAAATGCATCATTTTGAACTTATATATCACAAAACTCTTTTCAGATCTATAACTAAAGTACTTTTGTTTAAATCATACAAATTAAATCACAAAAGATATGATACAACAACAAAATGCATGATTATGAAATAATCAATCTATACCTTATGAATTATTAAAAATTAAGTTTTGTTATAAGTATTAATTTTTGCATAAAATTTAAAAATTTAGATAATAATTTTTAAAATTATGAAATGTTAATTTTTTCAATAATTTGAATTAGAAATTTTAATCTATATTATAACAAATAAAACACTTTCACTGATGAAATTTATAATGCATTTAATCTAATTAAATTAGCAAAATATATAAAATCAAAATCTTACTGAAGTTCCTGATATATGGCTACTGCTGATGATTACTCCAATATTATCCAAGTAACTGAACTGCCCAGTTAGTACTGTCCTGGAAATAAAAAGAATACCGTATATCATTATTAATCATCTTAATAAATTTTTATTATATTTGCATAAATACAATACAAAATTTCACATTAGAATTAATATGGAGGAGCATCCTGACTCATGCCAATTTGACTTTATATAAAAAAATTTTGGCATGCAAAATATTTTATACTAAATTCTAAAGATAATTTTTAAAGTATAATGATGTATTATCTGAAGCCTGAAGTCACAAGAATCCATTCTTTTCAATTCCAACTTCAGAGGCAATTTACATACAAAGATTCAAATTTTTGATGACAGCATTTGATTCTTGTAATGAAACAGATCCATATTAATTATTGGCAAATGAAAGAATTTTCAATTATAATTAATTAATATATATTTATAATAAAACTACAATTTATGATGAACTTTTAATTTTGGTTAAAATTTACTTTTAAGTTTACCAGATGGCAATTCAAATTCTGTTATTTACTAACTGTAACAACCAATTGTCCTAAGATTTTCAATAAAGACAGCACTATCTGCAGTATGGTTCACAAACTCCAAGCCTAATAAAGAAATTTTGGAGTTTGTGAACCATACTGCAGATAGTGCTGTCTTTCTTGAAAATCTTAGGACAATTCAAATGTTTTATTAAAAATCATTTGCTTAAATATCACCATGTTCTGAGTTTTAAAATTTCACTTATATTATATTTGATATTTAAATTTTTATGTTTATATCATTGCTTTATGAACATTTCTAAATATTTTTACATTATCTTATAGGTGGTCAGTAAGAACTGTATTAGATTGCAAATAAAAAATTATATACTGTACATGATATTTTTCTCATAGAGGGTGGAATTATTAATTTGCTTAGAGTCAACTCTGGAACTGATTCTTTCAACTCTTAAGGGCTTAAGAGTTGATTCTTTGTTATTCTGCTTGTGTCACATCACTGATATAGTGCAATATAGTCCAAGCAATTTTGCATGTTTTATATTGAATTATATACTAATCTATATTAATATATACTATATTTTTCATAGATATATTACAATAATAATAAAATTACAATAACGATAACTTGATGATGATATTGTAAATTATTAATTCTTAATATTTATGGTAAATTATTCCATATCATCATATACATTACAACATAAACTATATAAGTATTAAAATTGTAATAGTTTTGTTCTCTTTCCTGCTTTATAGGAAGCTTAGCTATGTACACTTATATTTTAATTTTATGATAAAAATTATGTAATAACTTACATACATAATAATGACTTATGTATTGTTACTGTAAAAAAAAACTGTATAAATTGGAGAAATTCTGTTTAATATTTTATATTCATAATGACTCATAACATTTCTAATGAATAATTGTCAAATTAAATGATTTAATTTAAAAATTTTTAATGCAAATTTTCAAATTTTATAGAATATTTCAATATAGAAATTCTCAATTGTCCAATTCAAGTTTTTTTGAATGTTTGAAGTGTTTCTGAATAAAGTTTTTTTTCATATAACTACCCATAATTAATGCATTTAGCAAAGTAGTGCAACTTTAATCTATAAATTGAGTAGTATCTAAAATAATTTAACATTTGTGATCAAAATTAGTTATCATTAGGGCTTTTGTGTGATCATAACTAGATTCTGGAAATAGGTGCCAGTATTCTATACTGACATCTATTTCTACAGTCTAGTTATGAATGCCACATAGCCAGTCTGTTGAATGAAATCAGATAGTAAGGAATATGGACACCTGATTTTTTTTATAAAAAAGGCATTGATTATCATTATCAATCTAATATCTTATATTAATTTAAATTTATAAATACCATATATTGAGTATATAAGCTTAACTAATTGAGAACATATACAGTAGAATAAGGAATATTCTTTTAAATAAACTATACAAATAATACACAAATAATTGGGATTAAAATTTTTATGTAACTTGAATTTTGCATAAATTGAAAAAATAATTTTTAATAAAAATTCCAAATCAAAAACTTCGAGGCTAGATGCACTATGGTAATTGAACTTATATAATATTATAGTGCCATATTGTTTTCTAACTGAGAGAGATACAGTGCTACATAAACTAATATAATATCAGCAATATAATGCTTAAGAACAATACAAAATACAAATAAATGAACTATTAAATGTTATAAACCAATACATTCATACTTGTAATTTATAAGTATAGCAGATATTTATGCTCTATTTTGGTAGAAAATTATAATAAATATTTTATATAAAATTAAATTTTATGGAATCTGAATATACATAAATTGGGGAATACCTGTACCTTATTTCTAATTTTTCTTTTATGTGTGTTTTAATTTAATTTCAGTTTAATTTAGTTTAATTCTATTAATTTTCCTACTGTACACAGAAACTGAAAATGGTTGACATGCCAGAAGCACTCTTATTATTTCTATATGATATTAATCTTAAAAGCTGACTATTTAATTTCTGTTATATATAAACTTAGTTTTCTAATATTATATATTGTTTAAAATATAAAAAGATTCAATAAAACATCATTATTTCAAAACATCAATATATATTTTATTTGGACAAAAAATTGAAATAAGCAATAACTGTATAAAATTTGTATTTTCAATTTTCATTTTCTTCTTGTAATTCCACAGTTTCAAAATTGTTATTGAATTTCAAAAATTTATAAACTAGGCTACAAGTATTTAAAATTTAAATTAAAAAAAAAAATTTTAATTTAATGCAAAATTTAAATTTGATAAAAACAAAATATATTAAAATGATATACTTAATATTATCATGATTATCAAATCTTCTTATCCATTTTTTTCTTCCATTTAGGCCATCTAATAGTGCAATGTGTCCATCATTCAAAGCAACTAATATATCTTGTTCAGTCAAATTTTCTTTTTGTATTGGATAATAATGAATTTTATATTGTTTCTTCGTTGACTGTTCTAATCTAGAATATTTAAATTAATTTATAATTAAATCTTTAATATAATATTTTATTCTTAATTTGCATTTTCCATAGTTGTGTATAATTATCATCAATTAAAAAGCATCTAAAAACATTAAAATTTGATTTAAATTAAAATGATAAATTAAAAATATAGTTTATACATATATTGTATGATCATTCAATGCCAAATCAACTAATGATTTAATCCTTAATTCAAAAAAATTTTTATAATTTTCAGTATATTTAAACTTTATAATTTTTATAATTTTCAGTATTTTATATTTAAATTTTGCACCTGTGAATACACAAAAAAAAGCTGCATCTATTAAATATGCAAAATTTTGCAGTTTTTGGAGCTTTAATTTTTGGGAACAGGTTATTAAAATGAAAATAAGCAGTTATGAAAAGAACTAATTATCTACTTTTCAAATGTACCTTGTTTTTGAATAATTAAACTTAAGGAATTAAAATATGTTACAAAAACCATTTTCAATGGAATAATCATAGACGAAAAAAAAAAAGCAGAATTTAATCCAAGAAATTAATTTTATTGCCATTAAAAATATTTTCAGTTCAGATTAACATTTTTCAATTAAAACATTAAGAATAAAGAACAATGAATGAACTAAGGTTTTAAAAAATACAATCATCATATTCAAATGTGTTCTAAATGTACAGTTAACAATACTGTACAAATAAAAAACAACATACATTTAAAATTAAAAGAAAACTTAAATATATACATTATTATTATTATTATTATAATACTGATACTATATATGGAATATGTATAAAGTTGATAATTATATAATTTTTGCTTGGAGTTTTGTTAAATTATATTCTGGTGAAACATGCAAGGTTTAGGGCATTCTGGTGAAACAGGCATATCAGTGATGAATTAACTCTGAGCAAGGATAAAAAGATCACTAAAGCAGCAAGGAATAGCATCACCACCTGTATAAATTGCATCACATTCAACAAAGACATAATTTTTCTCTCTTTGAATCTCAAAAATCTAAACATTTTTAAAATTCAGAGATTAAAAAAAAAATACATATATCTCAATAGTCAAATTTTAGGGTAATCATTTGTTCTAGATTTTTCAGGACAGTCTCAGATTTTGATATATCCAGCACATTTTCTCTCGAGGTTTCTAGTTGCTAAGGGATTTGGGAATTTTCAATGTTCATAAATTACCGATAAGTAAAAAAATAAAGTTTGAGACTCATAAGACTGAAGGCCTAGATACATGCCTATTGCATCTTGTAATAAACACACTACTAGAAACAGGATAGCTTTAAATTTTGATATAATAATTATACAAAAAAAATAATAATAATAATTTGTAATATAGTTGTTCAAAATTAATTTTTCACTGTTAAAAATATTTAACATAAAAAGACTTCTTAATTTTAATCTAGATTTATTTCATCAAGATAATTATTAATTATAATTTTTCATTAGCTGATTTAACAGGGAATAATTTTGCAGAGAATATGAAATAAAAAAATTCAATTTAACATTGATATTATTATAAAATTGCATTTTAATATTTTATAATAAGAAAATTGACAGAAAAAAATCTTGATTAATGTCGAAATCTGTTGATTAAAATAAAATTCAGGAAACAAAAGTGCAAACAATTTTTTTTACTTTTAATAGAATTAAATAATACTACATAATTCACTAAACAAAAAAAAATCACCCAGAACAGCAAGGAATGGCATTAACACTTGTATAAATTATATCACATTCAACTAAAAAATTATCATGTCTTTGAATCTCAAAAATCTAAACATTTTTAAAATTCAGAGATTAAAAAAAACAAATATCTCTCAATGCTTAAATTTAGGATTACTATTTGTTCTAGATTTTCAAGACAGTCCCAGATTTTGATACATTATTCAACATCAGTAAATGTCCTGGATTTTAAAAGCTATCCCATTATAAAGATGCTAGATTTTTTTGTTTTTTTTTTTTTAAATTTCTATGTTATATCACCTCTTTGGGTTACATTTGGCAGTAGTGCCGTTAGATTCAGGCAAGCAGGGCACTTGTCCTGGGCCCTGCATGTCATGAACAGAAAAAAATAAATTTATTAAATAAGGGATAAAATAAAAGGTTCAAAACAGACTGCACAATAACTTAAAATTATAATTAAATATACAGGAAAACTTCGCTTAGTACGGTTAATTGGTTCCTGTAAAATACTGTATTAAATGAATCCGCACTGAGTGAAACATTATTCCTATA
>WUQG02433555.1:0-14118 GCA_011317285.2 Androctonus mauritanicus | reverse complement strand
TGTTTACCTCTCTCTCTCTCTCTCGTATAGAAGAATCCTTACGACTGTACAAACCGGAAAGAGTTAGATGTCTCTTACCAGTTAGAATAGCTTCCGGTAAACACGAATTGATCTTCTCCATTCATATTGCACATAAATTCGTAATGAAGCCCTTTTCCATCGACCAGAAGGCCCACTACGTCAGTTCATCAAAGGCGGAGGAAGCGCAGCGTGTTTATCCACCTGTGCTCTGTTCTAGTCTTTCATTATTCAGAGACAATGACGTTCCGCCGGTAAATCGCGTATCGTCCTTTCTATTTATAACCATTCTCCAACAACCAACCGAATCGGGAGAAGAAAAGACGTCGAACGGTGGAAAGGAAGATGACAAACACGCCAGAGAAACAGAAGACAGGTAGAAGAAAAAATAAAAAAGGTATAGGTGTAAATAGGAGAGAGAACTCGGAAAGAAAAGGTATGGAAGACGAAGAAAGGAAGTTTTTCTACTAAAAATCTCGTATTGTTAACGAATATTAAAGAATCCATCAATAGAATTAAACAGCAAAAGCAATTTTTATAATAATTTTAATTAATTACCTTCTTATAATAATGCCATTTTTTTTTTTGCTTAGAAGTCGTGATTTATCATACAAGTAAAGAAGAGAGTCGAGCGTGGAAACAGCAGAAAACAAAGAAAAAAACAATATTTGTGTGTATTCCCTATTAACGAAGTAGTGTTCTCGTTTCCAGTTAAGTTTTATCGTTCCGTCGTTAAGTTATAAACAATAAGGCGATTAAAGCGGTGCAATTAATGGCTTGCGGTGTAATGTCGTCGTACACACACACACATATATATATATAACACTATACGTGTGTACGTCAGACACGTGACGCGTATAAAAGTCGACACAACACATACAACCAAAACCCACAATCATATTGTCATGGTGAATAATAATAATAAATTTATAGACACACAGTTGTAACGAAACGGAGCTGTTTGCCCTATCTTTTATTATTTAAACACAATAAACAGCGGACGTAGACCTTTGCATGTATGCGTAGCAACTGTTAGCAATGCGGATTTGCGCTAGAAAAAACTTATAAAACTAAAAACACGCTTTAAACTCGATAAAAGAGCGTAAAAAATATATATATATATATATTATTTGCGTAGAGAAGAAGAAGAGTTTAACACGAGAGAGCTATTTAAGTAATGCGATAAAACAGCTCATACCGATAAGGAAAATTAATTATATTAATCAAGTTTAAAGAAAGGAAAGGAATTAAAGGAGCATTCTATTAATGGAAATAACTTAAATAAATATTTACTTAAAACGGAAAGCGCAGATTAAATATTCTATTTAGCTTCGAATCAACTGGAGCGTTTATAACTCGACTGCTATCACTCTCAGTCGGTTGAAACTCGCTGTTTTCGCTCCATTGAAATGTTCTTGAACTATTCTACCCTTCCATCAATCCCTCGGCCTTTACTTTGCTAGGTAATGAAACTGTCTTCTCTGCAATTCCGCTCACGAATCCAACATCTGAAATTCTTTCTAGGGTTGTTGTCAGTGGTTCTGCAGTCAGGAGACGACTGTCTTCACAAGGATATTGCTACTCAATTACCTAACCTAGATGGCAGGGAAATGAAGTAGAAGAAACATCTCCTGTCATCTCGCAGAAAGTTTTTACAACTTCACTCGCACACCACGTGATTTACAATGCTTTCACACATGACACTGCATTTTTTTTTTTTTTTTTCAATTCACCATCTCTCTCTCTCTCTCTCTCTCTCTCTCTTTCAATAGAATGAATCTTTGTACAGATGTACAGATGAAGAAAATCTAATTCTCCAAAGGACGGTTGCAATGACGACATTCTATTTTTATTTTATTTTTTTTATTCTTTCTTTTGCTTCTATAAATGGATCGGCAATGAAATTTATCATAGAAATCTAGCAATACCCTCCGAAATAAAAGCTGTTTTAGTTTTCTATTGATTGATAAAGTGTGTGTGTGTATGTGTGTGTGTGTGTGTGCCTATCGTGTGTGGATGTTTTCTAACTTTTTAACTTTATTTTATTATTCATCAAACTTTCTTTCGTTGGGAGTCGTTTAACTCGATCATTTATTATTAATTTAACTATTAAAAATGCAACCATCTCTTCTGATTGTATAGAAAATTTATTCCTCTGGTTGGTAGATGCAAGAGAGAGATTACGTCTAATTTATGCTTTAGATGAATAAATTATAGAATGAAATCGTTGAAAGAATTGAAATTCTTGACATATTTTCCTTCACCAAGTATGAAAGCCATGGATTGTTTTCTAGTATCAGGCTTTTATTTAGGATTTTATTGATTTTATGTGATGTAGCGTTGTTGGGTTGAAGATGGGGTGCGTGGTATCTATAATGCATATAGGTGTTGGGGAAGGGGAGGAGAGTATCACTAAAGCAAAAAAAGAATAAAAGGTGGAAAGAAGGAAAGGTTGGATACATCGGTAAGAAAAATCGGAATAATGGTGGAGCGATAGGATGACAAGTATGCATCATTATTGAAGACGAAAAGCAAAGAGTCTTTTCTTCAGAATGAAGGATAACATCGGTGGAAGAACGAAACTCGTAGCTTTTTTTTTTTTTTTGAATAGTCATAAATAGGAATATGGGAATTGTAAAGCACGGAAGAAAGCGAACAGGACGAGCAAAATTAATGATATAAAACTTAAAAATATCGAGTTAACAGATAGTAGAAGAAACATGGAGATAAATGAAGAACGGAAGAATTATTTCGGACTTTTAATAGATCCATAAATTTGTCGAAGATTTCAAATTTCCTAGTCCATAGGCGCTCATAGTTATGATCTAAATACAGACAATTAACAGGCTGACTAATTAACTTGGCAATAAATTAAAACGATAATTAATATTCATTAAGTGGCGAATTAATGTGATAAAAGATTGCACGTTTCTCTTCCTTCCCCCCTCAAAAAAAAAAAAAAAAAAACCATAAGTTCGAGGGTGTTTTATTATGCTTAACCGAGAGACAGAAAAATAATTTATGATTGAAAATATTAATAAACTTTATAAGAGACTAAAAATGCAAATTTGTTTGCGCTTCTTTAATATTTATCAATTTATAAACTAGACGTTTGACCTTTACTTAATAAGGTGTTAGTACTGTAATAGTTTACTCTATCGTGCTGAATAAACAGTATTCTCTATCATGTTGACACAATTTTGATTGAACATTTGCCAGTTTGTTCCGCATCACTCGATACCGTTGCAGCGAATTTTCTTTTTTTTTATTCTATAGGTAAAGGCTGTTTGTTTGGTTGTTTGCAAAAGATCGAGTCAATTTTTGATAAATTGCTTATTTTACCTTTACTAATTAATTGCTTTCCTTAATTTAATAATAATAATCATGGTCATACAGCCTAGGTTATTATCGATTAACATAAATTGCAGTTTGTTCTCTATGTTGTCATGTATATGTTCTGTTTTGCACAAACTTCTTTTTTTCTTCGTTTTACGAAAAGTTTTCTCGAATATAATAGAATGTAATCGCATTATTGTGCTAAATGAGACATGCAGGAAGTTTATCGTCTATTGTCATCTGGAAGAGGACCGCAGATTTTTTTATTTATTTTTTTCCTTAGTTTCTTAAGTGAAAACTTTATGGTGAACTCAGCGATAATTTTTTGCTCTTTGGTTAGAATCTGTGATCTTCTAGGCCGAAGTAAAAATTAAATATTGAGATTAGGACACTTTTCGGGATGTAGTTAGTTTAAAAATTGATAAAATATAAAAAAAAAAAAAATGAACAAAAACTAGTCAGTGAATCCGTCAGTGAGTGAGTTACATGTTGAACTAAAATTAAGTTCGAAATATGGTGGAAAGACATACTTGTGAATTTCTGCGATTTTTTCACGGTTATTTATGTGAAAGTAACCGAAAAATACTATTTTATTCGCTCATTATCAGTTTATTATAATGAAGTTTATGCTCTCATACATATAAGATAATTATAGAGCAATTTGTGCTCTCATAGATATAATAGGACAGTTATAAAGGAATTTATGTTCTCATAGATATGATAGGACAGTTATAAAGCAGTTTATGCTCTCATAGATATGATAGGACAGTTATAAAGCAATTTATGCTCTCATAGATATAATAGAATAGTTATAAAGGAGTTTATGCTCTCTCATAGATATAAGACAATTAATCTCTTTCATGGATTATAGATATCATCTATAATCTATGAGAGAGATTATAGATTAATTTATAATTAATCTATAAGATATAATCTCTCTCTCATAGATTATAGATATAATTATAAAGCAGTTTATGCTCTCTCATAGAATTAAGATAGTTATAAAGCAATTTATGCTCTCATAGATATAATAGGACAGTTATAAAACAGTTTATGCTCTCTCAAGATATAAGGTAATTATAAAGCAGCTTATATTCTCATAGATACAAGACAGTTATAAAGCAGTTTATGCTCTCATAGATATAAGACAGTTTAAATTATATTTAACACACACACATATATATATATATATAATATCATGTTCCAAATTATATTTATTTTTTAAGCAATAAAATTATCGGGAAACTTGAAACAGATAAAAAATATATTAAGCCAAAACGAAGTGAATCAGTAGAAAATCCGACCATCAGGTAGTGGAAGAGCTAAGTTGTCAGATCACGTTTCTTTCACTGTTATGATGCGTATTCCGTCTCTTTCTCCTACTTTTATTTTTTTGTTATAGTATAAACTGCATTAAAACAAGCTGTAATTCTATTTTTCCTCACTAAACTATTCTGTTCTGTTTTCGGCCATTTTAACCTAAATCGCCTCATCATCACATATATCACCGTTTAACGAGATTAAAGAAATTTAATAAAAAAAAGTTTTACGCTTTTTTTTTTTTTTTTTTTTGAGCGATTAGTTACGAAAAAAAAAAAAAAGTAAGTTATATAGATTACTGCAAATTTTACGGGTTTAATATTTATAAAAAATAACGTTATAAATGCTTGTAAAACACTCGAAATTTATGCACTCTCTACTCGTTGAATCTACCGCATTCGCGTATAACAACGAAACGATTCGAGAATTTGCGTATAACCTGCAAGAACTGGTTGAAATTTTAACAGTGCAGCGAGTTTAAGAGAAAGATAACACGACAATTTTTACAAGATTTATATAATTTAATGAATACTAATATTTTTATTCTCTCTCTCTCTCTTCTCTCTGTGGTCTCGGATATCGAGCTTCAACGTAACCATGCAAAAATTTTAAAATTGTATTTCGTAGAACGATAATTCAATCGAGTAGCCAAGATATCCGGTTTATCACCATAAAAAAAAATTAAAAAAAAAAAAACAAGAAGAATTCTTGTCGTTCGTCTTATAAAATAATCCCTTTCGCATTTATAAAACGGATGATTTTACTGATAAGCGAAACTCGGTGAAATATTTGATATTCTGCAGAATCGATAAGTAATTCTGTACAGAAACGACTTTAGTCTCTCTCTCTCTCTCTCTCAAATTGAACAGTGGCTTTAACAGTTACACACACGTGCAGATGGAAATGCCTATTCGTTAGCCATTATCCTCTCTTTTTCCCAAATACCTTATTTTTCTGTTCACCTTTTAAGGATAATTACAGGGACGGGATGGGAGAAAAACAAGAAAATTAACTGTTCTTTCGCTCTCTCTTTTTTTCTTTTTCTTATTTTTTGATTAGGTAATTCGATCCGAGAGAAAAATTTTTTTTTTTTTGTTGCCATTTTTCTATATGATTAATGCCTATTGTTTAGACAAACCTTAGAACGAAACCAATACTTTTGACCGTATTGTGTGTAGTAAAGTGCCATTACTGCCAGGTTATTATCGCAAAAGGTAATCCAGAAAGAAGGTAACGCTTTTTTTTGCAGACAATAAACAGCGTGTAAGAAGCAAAGTAGATTAAATTTCATTCGTGAGTGTGGACTTATTTACAGGCGAACCGTTCTTATCTTTACGATAATACGTCCTTCTTTATATATATATATATATACACACGTATATATGTTCTCCCGAATTGTTGTTTACTGGATTACACACCTTTTCGATCATATTTTCTAGCGTGAGATATTTAAATTAAAACTATAACAAAATACCGTGTTTATCAGTAAAATTTCGTTATATCTAATTTTCTTCTTCTTTTTTTTCTCTTTCATCTCCAGATAAAATTCAGGAATGTTAAGGAATAGGGACACGCCATTCATCATGGCGTACGAGCACGTTAAATGGGGATTGCAGATAAAATGCTCTATACAATACATTCTTTAATTCCATTTTCTTAATAAGCTAAGAGAGGAAAAAAAAAAGATTATTATTATTTTTTTTTTACTTATTTAAAAGGTATATATACTTTATTTTTCGCTCTCTGCTTTTACTATACTTTACTTTATTTAAGAGGATGCATTTCTCTTACTTTATATCTCTCTCTCTCTCTTCTCTTTCTCTTTCTTCGATTTGTAAGTTAGTTCTTTAAGGCTGCAGATGTCTTTCGGACTTTCTCATTTTCGTTTCAATGTTTAATGTTTTTATTTTCTATTAAATTTTAAATTTTGTTTTTGTTTCCAGACCGAAAACCGATTTTTTTTTTTTTTAAACCACTCTACTTGGCCCACGTAACTTTGATAATACCAGATCTATTATAATGTAGATATAATTTTAAAAAATTCTGGTTCGATATATATATATATATATATATTTATTAACTTTTAAATAATTTTTTTCGCATTTCTGACGTGTGAGACGAAAAAAAAAAAGAAAGCTTTTGTTACTAGATAGAAAAGTATAGTTTCTTCTAATGGTCTTCTTAAGTATCACAGAGAGAGAGAGAGAGAGGAGATAAAAAAAAAAAATTCTTCCGGATTCCAATTAGTCCGGTTGGTCTTTCAAATGACTTATTATTCTTACTTGCTAATTAATGAATTTCTTCCTTAAGCCATTCTCTCTCTCTCTCTTTCGTTCCTTTAAAAATTCTCCTTTTTGTTATCGGATAAAAATCCAGCGGAAAATGCATTGAACATCCTTAAATATAATTTATAGTCTGGTGATGTTCTGTTAAGTGGAATCACCTTAATCCATTTACTACTTCCATCAATTCAGAACTTTTCATCTTTTTATAGAAGTTTCTCTACTGATAAAAATTCTGTAAAAATTCCATTTTACAAAACAAAATATTTTTTTTTTTTTATATATATATAAAAAGAAACCGAAATTCCAAATTTTTTATTTTTCCTCTTCCTCTCTCTCTCTCTCTCTCTCTCTCTCTTTCTCTCTCTCCAAAAAAGAGTTCGGGAGTTTTACAATATTTAAGTTTTAGGAATAAAATTTATTTTAATTCTTCAAACATATATACATATATATATAGTAAACTGTTTCGGAAGTTTTATATCCCGGTATATATTTCAAACTGGATATTATTGCAGTAGCGATTAATCCTATAAAATGCCATAAAAAATAACATGTAAACTACTGCCGTACAAGATTTATATCGCACATAAAAAAAAAAGAAGCAAAGAGTAAAGATCGTGCAGTAAATTAATGTGGGGCTCCTAACATTTTCATGACAGTTTTACATGTTCCACAATTATATTGTCAAGGATAAACTCCCGGTGGTCGTTATAAGGTATGTTATGGCCATTCCTAATTGCCGGAGCATTGTTTATAACGGGCATGTGGTAACTGGTTGCATTATCTATGGTTGTCAGTGATAGAAGAATGGAGAGTCCTGCCAAGGTCCTTAGTTCGAGTACTTTGTACCAAAACCACGCTTCAATGATAAAAGATAGCAAGAACTCTCTCTCTCTCTGAGATGAAAGCGCGGCAACAATCGCCATTCATTTTTAGTATTATTATTTTTTTTTCGTATGAACTCCCGCACTAGAAACTGGAGGAACGTCTGTAACAAGGATTGATTAGTAGCGTAATTAACCATGTTTAATGGGTAGTGGAATAAAAAAAAAAATGTGCGCATAAAATCACCGACGGGGTGACAATTTAGCAGGAATGTGTTTAAGAAGACAATAGAAACGAGCCGAGAAAGGATAAGCGATACCACGAGGAGACCACCCATCCACTTGAGTTAAGCCAGTGACGCAAACAACAGTTCGTGCAGTCAATCAATTAGGTGGAAATACTCAACTGCGACCAGGTGCTTGTTGTTGAACTAGACGTGTGAATTATCCAGAGAGACAGCCACCTAAATCCAAGTTGCACTCGTCTAACGCTTTAAAAATGTAGACGATATATCAGACTCTGCAGCAGTGGAGGGAGAGAAAGAGCGATGTCACCTGATTGGATTGCCATAGAAAAAAAAAAAAAAAAAATGGCTTTCGCCAATGGACATCAAAATCATTCATTTTGATTTTTATGTCAACTTTTTTTTCTCCGAATGGCAATTTATTTATTTTTCATAATTTACAATTTAATTTCCTTATTTATCTTTGAACAGGATCTAACGGCTTCGGTTTCGCCCGTGAATAAACTCTTACGAAATTTTCCTATGCTAACATTTTAATAAAACGATTCTAACGCATTTTTAGAAGAAATATAAACCATTTTTTTTTTTTTTAAGAAACGATTTACGTTTTTTAACGTGTAACTAAATTTTTGAAGGAAAAATTATAAAGTTTTCCGTGTTTATAAAGACTAAAATAACAGTTTAAAACTACTCCATACGTCTTAAAAATAAGAGCAAACACACGTGGCACGGATAGGAAGATGGACGAAAATAAGGTATGACCTCCAGTTTAGAGGCTTCCGAATATCACGTGATCGTCACACACGTACAATTTTGGAGATAGAACAAAAGAGAACACGTGACTCCACTACACGATATTCGTGAATGATGTCAAGGGTGCACATGATAGGAAAGAGGACGCATTTTTTTCCTTTACTCATATTTTATTTTTTCGACTTTTATTATTTGTTCTTCTCCTCGTATCGTTTTGTCACTACTCAAACTCTATCCGGAATTAAATTACATACAACAAACACTACTTTCGTGGAAAAAAAAACAAAATAAATAAAAACCTATAATTACGTGACAACCATACTTTAGCCATTACTTTATCAGAAACAAAATCAGATTTTAAAGCCAAAAAAAAAAGAAGATGTTAATTAACTCTTATCATTAGCAGAAAATACGCCAATTTCTGTTATAATTATTTTCTCGGTGGCGAAAAAATGTCACCTGATATTTGGGTCAAAATATTTACGCGTTTAATCAGGTAACAAAACATTACTTAACTTATTTACGTCATCAAAATGGAGAAATTCTAGATGAGTAATGAGCCTTTTGTTTTTTTATCGCATCTTTTCGCCATGAGTCAGTAGTGGACACCTGAAGACGACTTTTTGTCGTTAGTCATGTATTACTCGACAATTAAATGTTTGATCACGAAACATAAAAGGCATCCATTGTTAGTCATTCTTTTATTTTATTCTTTTCTATTATATATAGATAGATTTGAAGAGACTGCAACTCGAACGTCACCTCCTCGTCCGTGTTACACTTAAAAAAAAAAAAAAAATTCAGTTAATATAATTATTAAACTTTCTATAAGGGTAATTTAATAAAATTTCCTTTCGTAATGGTTAGCCAGGAGGAATTAAATTTTTTCAATTTATTCTTTCTAATATAAAGTTAGGGGAAGACGACAAAAAAAAAAAAAAAAAAAATTACGGATGTTACCTTAACAGCAAAACTGTTGCCTCCTACTATTAACAGCCCACCGCCCCTATTTTGGACGAGTGGACCGTGCCTTGGTGAAATGGTTCGAGTTTAGGAAAAGCAGACTCAAGCACCCTAGCAGAAGAGATACGATGTCTGATGATGTAGTCTTCTCCTCTTCTTTTTTCTTTTTGCATATTTTCTCGAGTTATCCAAAATTAACGGGGTTGCTGTTCAATTGTGGCTATTTTATCCCCTCAACCAAGTAATCGATCACCATATTTCATCCGAATACTTTCTCTGTCGATATTAAAATAAGAGAGATAACTTCTCTCTCGATTCCGGTTCCAGTCATCTTAGAAAAAAATAAAAAACATCGTAAGTACATTTTATTTTGATGATTCAATTAAATTTTTGACGTTCGATAGAATCTTAGAAAGGAATCTGTTTGTTTTTGGAGAATTAAAAAAAAAATAAAAAATAGTAGTAGCAACTTCGGAACGTATCATCGCTTCTACTTACATCAACCGGTAACAGTTTGGATTGATTTTGGTCGGCACTCCAAGACACTCCCTGGGGATGAAGTGTCACACTTAATCCTCCAAAGGATAGCCCATGTCCAGTTGGACTATTTTCGGTTGGCCAGCAAAACAAGCATCGCTGTCAACCGTCCAGCAGTTTTTACTAAGCCATATTTTTTAGTTCTTCTTGTCAGACTCGATCTTTGTGTAAAATTTAAGATGACGTTAGAATCTAAATTTAAAGCTGCGCTGCTCTTCGTTAATCAACGATTACTCCTAACTGTTTATGAGTTCTCCTCAATTAGGAGGCACGCGAACCGCTCTAAATTGGAATAACAAAAGCGGAAAAAAAAAAAAATTAATTATTCACTTCTTACCTTTAAAACGAGTCTATTCGCGTCTATTCGTTATTTGTGTTAATATCTCCTTAACCGTTTCACTTTAATTATGTTTATTTCATTTAATGATGTTTATTTCACTTTGATCGAGTTTAATCTTGGTTAATTATGTTCTTTTCAGTCTAATTATATTTAATTTACGTAATGTACGTTTCATTTTAATCGTATTCTTTCGATTTAAATTGTTTATTTCAGTCGGTTCTGTCCGTTTCATATTTAATCGTTTTCGTATCGCGTTAAGTTCGTTCGACGTTATCCGTTTCTCGTTAATTAAGATTAGTTTGTTTTAATTTTATTTAGTTTTCCAACGAAAGAAATTCTCTGTTTTAATCCTAATTATTTCCTACAAAAAAAAAATAAATAAATAAATAAATAAATTGAATTAATTTTAACACTGGGAATGAAGTTATCCTGTACAGGTTTTTTTATCTCTTTTTTTTACGGAAAATGTATTTTTTAAAAAAAAAATCAATTTTGTATAAAATAATAATAATTTGAAAAAAAATTTTATTTATTTATTTATTTAGTAAATAAGGAAATTATTTTAATTTTTATGTAAAGTTTTTCCATTTGTAAGCTATTAGAGGAATGGACCAAAAATGCATTTTCGAAAACAGTTTCTGTAATTATCCCTGGATGGCGCTAATGATCGAAAATTCTTTCCTTATGTAGTAGCATTAAACTACGGGATTTTTCTCATCAACCCAAGTAAAAATTTCATTATGTTTGTTTTTTAATTTTTTCTTTCTTTCTTCCTCCTCAGAATTTTACAGCAATCAAAAATATTAAAAAAAAAAAAAAAAAAAATATTCTTTTAATTAAAATTTACAGCCAAGTCAGTACATTTAAAAATCGTTTGTGCAAACTGGAAATGGCTTCAACGATTTATACGCAAAAATTACTTTGCAATGTTTATATTTCTAGAATGTTAAGTAATTTTATTTTATTTTTCAATTTTTATAATTTTATACAACGTATATATTTATTTATTTATTTATTTAACGAGAATTAAAATATATTTAGTCGCAAAACTAGGAAGTGAAAACATATATTTTAAAATATGGGCGCATATCTAAAATTTGCATACGGTGGAAATAGCTTTAAACTTGTATAGATTGCTTATTTCTACCTTGGCTTAACTTCCTACGTTCAACATCTTTCCACCAGATAATAAAATCTGGAGAGCAAAGACAAATTTATATCTACATTCTCGAACATAAATCTCTGTTAGAATTCTTTCCAAACAATGATTTTTTTTTTTTTTTCCTTCTTCGGGAATTTTACACGGTTAAAAATAAAATCTTACGATTTTTCGCGCATATAATTTTGAATTATTTTTAATGATATAATGCAACATCCAGGCGATTATTGGCTCGGAAATTTTCGTAAAATTCTGTGCGAGGAGGGGAAAAAAAATAAGTCCATAGAATAAATGTCTAGGGGTGGAGTTAAAGAATGATTTAGATACCCTGCCAGGTACACTGTCCTTTACCCTGTAATGGCAGCATAAACCAACACGATACGGGACAAGTTTAAATATTTATTCTTAACTACCAGGGTTGCGGAATGTTGTTATAGCCACTTTTTTTGTTTTTTTATTCGAACATTGTCACACCGCTATTTTTTGGCAACTGGCAGATGTGACAACCATAAAACTAAAGCTTAGTGTTTGCATTGGTAAGAAGGGTGGCATTTTAGAGATGCTAAGTTTCCAGTAAGGAAGTGCGAGACGAAAATTACTCGTTGCTACGGTACAAATTTGATTTTGTTTTTTTTTAAATGCAACATTCACCTTACCAAAATCAGACTTTATTTTTTTTTTTTTTAGTTTTTATGTTCCGGTACCGAAGGATAAGTATTCGATATTATTTTACTTTAAGCAATTCCTACATTTCTAAAGTAAGGAAACGCCCAGTGTAAAATGAAAGTTACTTTACACTAAAATCTCTCCATAACGTAAGGAGGGAAAAGAAAAAAAAAAAAAGTCAAGATTTATTACTTACTGCATGTTAAAGACACACCCATTTCTGGATCGAAAGATAGGTCCTATCAACTATTTATTTATCTTTACAAACGTGTAATGCCATAAAGAGGGGGTGTGGTGGGGTTGGGCCCAACCACTTCGTTCTAGAAATCCTAGATCGGGTTCGAGTTTCTTCTCTCAGAGCTACTTGCTGCTCGCTATCTTGACCTCATAACCAATCGCATTATTGTCAAATTTGGTCTTCGGTATGGCAATCCCCAGAGGACCCAAGCAGCATGACTTCCTCCAATTTTCGCCAGGGATTTTTCGCCTAGGGATTTCGTGAGGTCCTTTTAAATAGGGTTGCTCTTCCTTATCATCTATGGCTTTTCTCGCTTGTAATTTATTTTCTTTTATGGCCTTCACTCATAAATAAAGGCAAAATCTGTTCAGATTTTTCTTTATCTTTTATTTTTTTTATGTACTAAGTTTAATTATTGTTCTGTAGTATAAATTTATTCTTGTAAACAAGGGCAAAGAAAGGAGAAAACCTTCGTCTATACGCAAATTAAATCCGTCAACAGACGTTATAAGATTAAAACTCGGAGGAAATTGTATAATTTTAAATACAATTGCAAAAATAACAATAATAAAACGTAATAATGCGAATAAATTTTGAAAATTTTCACTTTGTCAAATAATAAATTATGAAATTCCCACTAGATGAAGTAGATCAAATATGCAAATAAGTAGATGAAAGAACTGTTACTTTATTAAAATAGAAACAAATTACTACGCCTCCGGAGATCTTCTTGTTGGAATACAGTATTGTTTTATACAAATAAGACGGAAGTAATTAAATTTTCAGCTACTTTAATCAAAGAATGTCGAAAAATATTTTATTCTGTTACCGTTTCGCCAAATGCTATCAATAATAATAATAAAGAAAAGCGCGTTTGACACACACAAAAAAAAAAACAACCAGATTTTTAATAGGAATAATTTAAAAATTTAAATTTATTTTCGCTTTCGTGAATTATTAATGTTAACAGTCTTGCTTATTTGACTTCCTTGATTTATTATTATTATTATTATTATTGTTTTTTTTTTCTTAACACGTTTTATCAAAATGGCGATGAAATTTTATTGAGACAGTTTTGAGTAAACAAATCGAATCGAAGTTTTCAGACAGTCACGACAATTTTTCGATCTAAGATTAAACGATTAATCGATTATTTTCCCTCCAAATTTTTCCGTTTATTTTTGCTCAAATTTTCATTGGAACGAATTTTCATTTCAACAAATTTTCGTTTCAACAAATTTTCATTTCAACAAATTTTCGTTTGAACAAATTTTCATTTCAACAAATTTTCGTTTGAACAAATTTTCATTTCAACAAATTTTCGTTTGAACAAATTTTCATTTCAACAAATTTTCGTTTGAACAAATTTTCATTTCAACAAATTTTCGTTTGAACAAATTTTCATTTCAACAAATTTTCGTTTGAACAAATTTTCAT
>WUQG02433544.1:0-14119 GCA_011317285.2 Androctonus mauritanicus | reverse complement strand
TTTTTTAAATTCTGAAAACGATTCGGATAATCAGCGATTCGGATAGTCGGAGTTCGGATAATTGGAGTTGTACTGTATCAGTAAGTTATGAAATGCTTTCATTTGCACATATTGCAAATCTATCTCAGCTATAAATCAAGAAACAAATTCAAGTTCATAATAATAAATCTTGTTCATTAAGGATTTTATTTTTATTTGAAACTTGAGAAAATATAGTTCATAAGTTTATTATTGAATACACTATATCAGTGGTACATTTTCTTACATTAATTCTGATTTCCTTGAGTTGGTATTCTTCATAGTTGAAAATAGCACACATTATTTTAATTCATTATTACTAATTATCATAAAGAATTTTTAATCATTAACACATTCTTCTAATTAAAATAATTTCTAATGCAGTTAGCCAGATAAAAATTTAAACAAACTTAATGAATTATATGTTTTTACAATTTAAAATTTTAAAAATATTGCATAAGTTTTATATCATAATTTACATTAATTTACATTAAATATAGTTTTAAGTAAATGGCATTTAATACTTAGACTGTGCCATTCTAAGTATTGTTTGGCTAGTGCCATTAAGGGCCTGTAATTGAAAAATTCAGTCAGGAATAATTCTATCAGAAGATTCAATGTCTATGATCAAAAAGTAATTCTAGATTAATATTAATATCTGAAGAGTCAATCCGCCATGTGATCTCAATGATCTAGCACTTATGGTAACCCAAATGTCCTTGGTTCAATCCCAGACTGAATTTTATTTGAATTTTTCTTCGGATAAATTAATTAAAAATTCCAGTTTAATCGTTAATTCATAAATGATGGCATCCTTTACTTAATCTTTAATATATTTATTAATTATCAGATGGTGCTAATATTAATATAAATTCTTTCTAATTGTTAAAATTTTCATTAAAAATATCAAGGGATTAATTTGATAACTTAGAATCTATAAATAAATAACATTTTTGGTCAAATAATTGCTTTTATATTTTTATATTATACAGTATATATTTATATATAAACATTTCAAATAAATACTCTTTTCAATACTTTATTCATTGCATTTCAATCCTTTCTATCATTATCAATGAGATAGATATGTATCATTAAAATCAGTGCTGTAATAATACTGAAGTATCTTCCAGATTGTTAATATTTTCATTAATTTCAAGTGAAAAATATTCATTCTATCTAATATTTTAATAAATTAATCTATATGGAAACACTTCTAATAAAATCAGTTTTTGAAAGATTGATTCGAGAAAATTAAACAACTAAATGGAAAACTTTTAGAAAAGTTATAAAAGTGGAAACATTAATTTTAGGAAATTAATGCATTTTGTCATTAATTATCATGAAAAATTATATAAATTTTTAAGCTTGTGATAATAAATATAAATATAATTGAATATTTCAAAAATTAGTAGTGATAATGAATTTACATTTTTTTAATAATGAAGATAGTATAAGTAGTCACTATTTGCAAAACTAAATTTGTAGCCCTGTCCATAACAAATGCATCAATATTGATTTTATTATGTTATCAGAATTTGAACTGTAAATAAGTCATCAATGAAAAATTCTAAAAGTTCAAGATTTTTTCCAGTTTATAAGTACTGTTTTCTATTAGAAAATTTGTGCTATAATGATTTTTTGAAAACAAATTCATCAGTAGTTAAAAGATTAATAAGATATGGGTAAATAATTATAAGAAAAAAGATTTTTATTATTACTAATAAAGTTAATGATGTGATTAATACTAATAAAGTTATTTTCAGAAAGTAATTTGCATTCTAAGAATCTTGAAGATCAAGATTGATTTAGAATCTTATCTTAAATATTAATCTTTAGTTATAAAATGGTCATAAGTTTAAAAAAATTCAGAGAATAGAGATTTGAGAGGATAGAATTGCTTGCTGAGAATCATATATATAACTTTAGATATTCAAAAATTGCTAGAAGATTTATGCAGCTGATAATATATAGATTAGCAACTATCATGTTTTTCATTAAAAAAGATCAGTCTATACATTTCTGATATTTTATGGAGAACTCAATATATTAAATGTTTTTGAATGTACTGTATTTAAATACAATACATCATACTGATTCTATTATAGAAAACACATATTTGTGTATTTTTAATAATAGAATCAAGAAGAAATAAATATAATGAATCTCATAACTGTCAAAGGACACATAAGAAGGATGTAACCCAATCACTTTATATATTTTTAATCCTATTTATGTAGTATCTGCTATTTAAATCAATATGAAAATATTAATTTATGAACAGCCATATATATCCATATATTTTTAATAATAGAATCAGTAAGATAATGATGATTTGCTTAAACTAAGAACCATATATAACTAATATTCAATTATATTTATATTTATTATCACAAGCTTAAAAATTCATACAATTTTTTATGATAATTAATGACAAAATGCTTCAATTTCCTAAAATTAATGTTTCTATTTTTATAACTTTTCTAAAAGTTTTCCATTTAGTTGTTTAATTTTCTCATATCAATATTTCAAAAATTGATTTTATTAGAAGTGCTTCCATATAGATTAATTTATTAAAATATTAGATAGAATGAATATTTTTCACTTGAAATGAATAAAAATATTAAGAATCTGGAAGATACATCAGTATTATTACAGCATTGATTCTTTGTTAGGAATAAATATGGTGAATTGTGAACTTGGCATGTTGATGATGCCTGTTATTGAAGTGCCAAAGTTTATGATCTCACTAAAATTCTAATTTTTAATTTCTCTATGCATAAGTTGATCCTCTTTATAAGAATTTTTTCTTTACAAAATTTTTCAGCCTATATATACAAATATGGTAAGTCGTTGATTCCAAATTATTGCAAAAAAGTTTTATCTGTAACACAATATAACAAAGAAATTATCTTAATCTAAAAATTATGATATTTCAAAAATTACTTTAGTACTTTTATTTTTTCATTTATTACAGATTTAAACCTTGCACTAATTTAAATGCTAATTTTCAGGTTATCGGTGTCTTTGTGAGGCAAGCTTTTTTGGAAGACATTGCGAAAAGTCAAGTTATGGATTCCATCCTTACTCATATATGGCATTTCCTGAACTTAATCCATCTACTAATGATATTTCAGTTGTTTTTTCAACAAATAAACAAAACTCTCTTCTTGTATATAACTATGGAATTCAAACTGGAGGTAGATCTGATTTTCTGGCTCTAGAAATTATTGATGGAAGGCCAAATTTTTCATTTGGAGGAGCAAGAACAGCTATAGCCACTATAACAATGACTAAATCTGTAGCAGATGGAAAATGGCACAAAATTGCAGTCATTAGAAATGGAAGGGTAAGTCTAAAATATAATTTCTGTTAAAGTCAAGATTTTAAAATCAATTAAATTAAACTTGATTTAAACAAATAGCAATATTAAACAACAAATTTTTAATAATAAAAAACTATTATAGAATTTTTATTCTGATTTCAAATATTATTCAAAATATATGTATAACATTGGAGACAGATTATTGGTAAAATTTTCTAGCAATATATAATATTATAAAAATGTACAATATGCAATAAAATCATTCATTAACAGTTTCATATATTAGAATATTTTAATCTTTTATTTATATGTGGGGCCTTCAGGGATCAAAAAATTGCATATGCACTATATGAAATTGAATATCAGGTCCTTACACCAGGAACAGTTTAGATGTGTTGCTCCAACACAGTGAATGAAATTTAGATGAGTGTATGTCAGGATGATGAATAAAAAACTATGAGTTAGTGTAGGTAAGCAGTGTGCAGAAGTGTGGAAAGTAAAGGGAAAAGTGAGAAACATTTAATATCTAACCTGTAAATAGAATTAAATAATATAACATTTATTAATATAAATCTTTTATTTATTTTCAATTGTTTATTTGTGATGAGTAATTTTCTAAATAATAGAAGTTACAATTGCTAAACTTGGCATGATTCCATATGATTTCTAACTTAAGTAGCTGCTTATTTAATGATTTTTTTAGAACAATCATTGTTAAACAATTATAAACAATCCAAAAATTCCTTAAAATTTAACAATTTAGTCAGTAGAGATGCTATGTGTAGTGTATGCCTTTTAATTAAATTTAATCTTAGGCCACAATGACAATCTAAGACAATTTCAGTTCAAGATGTCATGATGAAGCCACATCACTGGGATGATGACATCATTATGGCTTAATATTCTGTTTAAATCTACATCAAAATTGGACATAAAAAGACAATGGATTTTATTTTGCTGTAATTAATAAATTATATGGCAAAATGATTTTGTTCAAATTCAGGAAGTCATAAGATCCCATGACATCTTCATGACATAACAAATAGATGACATAATGTTACCTACCAATGATGTCGTAATGACATAATATTGATAAATTATCTTGCTATTTTATACTTTAATAAATTCAGAAAGACAAATAATTTCTACCAGTTGTAATTAAATTAGCCCAATAATAATATAACATTTCAGTTAACATGAGGTTTGAAATAAATGAAATCAATGCAAGAAATAATTTTTCAATTAAAAAAATTCTTCCTAGGAATAATACAATGAAGATTGGTAAAATGATCTATTTTCAGTAAATACAATATACAATATCACAGCATTATGAATTTTAATATTCCTCCAAATGAATCTTTTTCCAGTTGAACAATGGAAAGACATGTAGATTCATAAACTTATGAACTTTCTGGAAATTATAAAAAATGTCAGAACTATCTAATTATAATGCACAAATTATTGATCAAAAACATCAGAGATCACTATATTTCTATTTAATATTAACTGATGTATGTGCACTAATGGCAGGAATGTTTATTCACTAAAAACAAGATAAATCTACATAATCACAATATTATTTGTGAAAAGCCCATTAAATTAAATATTTTTGAAATTATTTAAATGTGAACATTCATATATATCTACATATTTTTAATAATACAATCAAAAAGAAATAGGCATTTTTAGAAATAAACATTGTGTATCTTGCCACTATTCTAGGATATTCTATAAGAGGATATAATACACTTTATATATTTTTCATCATATTTGTGCAGCATCCAATATTTAAATATCTACAAAAATATTTAATTTGTATACAGTCACACATATCCTTTCTTATTTATTTATTTATTTTTTTGTGCTTATATAACCTATATTTTCTTGTAGCATTGTATAACATGTAATGTAACTTAAATTGATAACCATAATACTCAAGCACTTCTAGCAGTCAAACAGTAAAGTTTTTTATTAAATGTGAACGTTTTCAACAACTCTACATTGTCATCATCAGGCTTAACATGAATAGAATGTATAACGAACGTAGAACACGAGATAAACGACTCTACATTGTCATCATCATGTTAAGCCTGATGATGACAATGTACAGTTGTTGAAAACGTTCGCATTTAATAAAAAATTTTACTGTTTGACTGCTAGAAGTGCTTGAGTATTATGGTTATTAGTTAACAACTAATATAGTGAAGCAGTTTTTTCAATTAGCTATGGATTAAATTGATGTTTGATTGTATATGCTATATAGAACTGAAGATGGGCATTTTAATCCAAAAGTATTTTTCTTATTTAAGTTATGTCTTTTGTAGTCTTACTAAGTGAATTTGTGTGTTTGTTTAGAATAAAAATCCTAACATAATTTTTATTACAGGCATTTTCTAAATGTTATTTTTCATAATGTCTACAATTATTACATTATATGCCACTTTCTTATGATTAATGAAAAAAATAATAATACATAAGTGATTATTTATTCTTAAATGAATTTTTTTCAGTTTTTTACTAGCATATACAAAATGAAAACAATTATGATTACTGTATTTATACTGTAATTTTGTAGAATGGAACCATAATCCAACAAAATAATAATTTAATTCAATTTATATAATAGAAACTCAATAAAATATTCTATAAATTGATGAACTTAATAATTTAAATAAACAATTAGATAACAATTATTTCATTATTTGCTCATGGATTTAAAAATATTTTAGAAATTTTGAATACTTTAAGCAGACAATCAGAAAATAAGCTTAATTAGAGAAACTGCATAATTAATTTATAATTTCTGAAATTAGATTGGTTGAAATGCTTTGAGACTGAAATATAGTCACAAGCACATATGGTTATTATGTTATATAAATATTTTAATAATAATAATTACAAAAGTATGGAATTTAAAACTTTAATTTCAAAAAGTTTCATTTTTAATAATATTAGGTTGCTTCAGTTTCTGTAGCTGATTGTAATGATAATGGTGAAACATGTGAAGAGTGCTTTCATGGAAATACTACATGCTCAATGTCAACAATTGGACATATTGGGTAAAAATAATAATTTTAATTTATTTGAATATTTTTAATCTAAAAGAATCAAATCATCTTCTTACTAATTTTTTATGTATTTTGTCTTTTTTGATATATATTTAATTATTTAATAAATAATTGTTTTATATAATATTATTTGACTATTAATATATAAAATATTGCTAATCATAATTAAAATTAAATTTGCCATAACTTTTATTTTTTTTGATTTTATGGACATTTTTAAACTTGCTATTATTATTTTACTTTGTTCCAAAGTAAAATAATGTTCCGAAATCATTCTGTATTCTGATTTTAAATGCTGAAGATGACTTTTTGAAGTCAAAAGTACTCCAGTAGACATTAATAAAGTATTTTTTTTGAACCTAGAGCTTATCATTTTGCATATATACTTATTTTATAAGAGGAAGATTATATATATATTACTTAATATTTCTTTTTAAAGCTGTTTAAAAAGAGTAAATTAGCTTAATTTAAAGATGCCTATCTAAAAATTGTTTAATAAATTCTGCCTGATTAAAGTTAGTATACCACCATATAGGATTCTTGTTACCTAGGACAACAAAAGCACATATAGCAGAAAATTTGATTTAAAAGGTAACAATATTAACTTTTGAAGTGATATCTGAAAACTGAATAAATTATGAAGAAAAGGCAAACTTTCTTCCAGATGCCCTTTATTGTTTTGTCAACAGTTTATGTCAATGAATCCTCTATAATATTTGTTGCATATAGGATATTAAAAGCCTTACAAAAGTCTTTCAATATCTTTTTCTTATTAAATTTTGCATCACTCCATCCTACTGGATACTAAGGATCAAAATATTTCAATATCTTTTATAGGCTATCCATACCTGTGTTGGGTCTTCCTTTCTTGTTTTAAGTGCTTTCTATTGGAAGTAACTAAATGACAAGGATATTCTAACATTCACTACAATTTGCCTATAATTGTAATAGGTCAGCTAAGAGTTGAAGAATTGATTGAATGAGTTAGGCTAAGTCCTTTTTGAAGAAATCTGGAATTGAACTCAAATTCTCTAGGATGAAGTGTAATGTAATTCCACCTAATTAAATTGTTTTTTGTTCTAAATTGCTGGAAGGAGATTTAAATTTTAATCCAGAGACAGGCTCAAATCTAGCTCAATGGATGGAATTAGATACTGTTAGGACAAGACAATTTATATGTATGTGAGATAAAAATTACTCTCAGATTATATATATATATCAGTTTATTGATAACATAAAAGCAGGGATGCACAGACTGTGACCCTCCATTGATTTGTTGGTGGCCTGCTTCCATATGTTATTTTAACAAGTCACACAATCAACAAACTATTATTTGTAGTTTTGAACAATGCATTTTCAAATAATATTTTTCTTGATGTGAAATTATTTTTACAGTGGTTCAATAATGATGTTTTTAAACAATAAGAAAAAATTAATAATCATATTTGTAAAAATAAACATTTTTTTTAAATTTTTACTGTATTTATATTGTGTAAAATAGATAACTTTAAAAAATTGTACATGCACATAAGGTAGCTAATGAAAATTTAGAACCAATCTTACATTTGGCTATTATAAATGTTGAACCTAACATAAAGAAAATTGTTAAATCAATGCAATATCATACACCCAATTAAAAATTCTTTGTTTACTTTTGATTATGTTGCTTTGTATCATGTAATTATTAAACACAATATGATACATAACTTTCATAGTTTTTTTGGTAGCCGTCCTATAAGCCACAGTGAATCTGTGCAGCCTTGGTCTTAACAAGTCTGTGCATCTGCATATAAAAGCAATGCAATAGAATGTAGAAATTAATTTACTCATTTTGATTAAATAAATTGGATCTGGGGCAGCAACATAAGTGTGGGATAATATAACACAAAATGATATAAATCAGGGGATTCCTATATTTATTTTTTGCATTATTTTTTAACAGTGGAATCTGAAAAGTAGCTATACTGATGTTGCATTTTGTTTATTCAATGATGTTTCTCAGTTTATCATGTTTTATATTATAAATAGTTTCCTAAGACATCTAATAAATTTTTATTATATTTTATTTGAAAATTTCTATATTAAATTAAATGGGTTTTTATCTTACGAATTTATGTATTGTATTTTTAGGACTCTCAACTTTAATACTAATTTATTTTATCTTGGTGGGGTGCCTTCTGTTGAACCAATAATAGAAAGACCTGGGCAGATCACTGCAGATGATTTTGTGGGATGTGTTCATAGTGTAGCTGTTAATGGGCGAATGTTAGACCTCAGTTCTCCAATAAAATCAATGCATACTACAACAACTTGTATTAGATCTGAACTTTGTCCCAATACAGTTGTATGTGGTGAAAGTGGAAACTGTCAAGATATATGGTTCACATCCTCATGTGTTTGTTCATCAGGAGTTAAGGCTCCAAATTGCAATAATGGTAAGACATATTGATATATTTTGCATTTTAATCAAATTTTATTCAATTAAAAAATTAATGTTATAAGTATAAAACATAAATGTAGAAAAAAAAATCACTATTTTATTATAACTCAAACATTCTTATGATCCCAGACTAGTACTAACAATTTTTAATTTCAAATATGCCACAATTTTTTTCTTTTTTTCAGAATTAAAATTCAGTATAATCTTTAATTGATTATTTTTTAATCATAAAAATATAGTTAAAAATAAAATTGCTGATAAAAATTTTTTTTAACAATCTTTTAAAAATATTAAAAAACTATTAGAAAAAAATTACTTTCAACCTACATATCAGTTTATTGATAATATGAAAGCATGTTTCGTAAATGATATCATGATGGTAAATAAAATTGTTTTAAAACTGATTTTAAAAAATCATATGGTTCTTCATATGGTTTCTTTTACATGATGATCAAATTAAAGTATTAAGAGCCCTTGGTTTGATTAAGAGCCTTTGGCAAAACCAATGGATCTTAACCAATTGAAACAATTTTTAAATTTTTGAATTTTTCAAAAATTTAAAAATAAATACTTTATGTGCAAAAGTTTGTAATTATTAGTTGATTACTAGAGAATCAACTGTAATAATTTCTTGATTTAGATTTTTTCTAATATAAGTTATTACATAGATAATATTTTCAATTCTTTCAATAAAAAATAAATAAATTAGCTTCAATATATGTATTTTTAATTTTGTATATATTTATATAATTTTGATATATTTTTCTAGCTTTATTTTATTATTTATGGTAAATTAATTTAAATTTATGTACATGTCTACTAATTTTCATAGATTTATAATTTGTTTCAATGCTTGAATTTACTCAGTATACTGTAATTAATTCAGTTTAGATTTATATTTTTTGCTTTATGCCATTGTAACTATGAAGAACATATTGCATATAAAATTAATTAAAGCAGTAATATGTTTTCATTAAGAAAATTATTTTAATTTACCATATATACTCGTATATAAGCTGATCCTTTCTTGACTTCAGAGTTTGAAAATCAGCAAAAATGCGAAACCCACATATAAACCAACCCATAACTTTCAAGTGTTAGAACAATATGATATTCATTGAAATAAATCAGTAATTTCTTTTATAATTTTAAAAATTTTCCAAATCCTGTTTACTATTGGGATAAATAAGGCCACTTAAACAAAAACATCAGACTTATAGCAGTCAAACATCATGATGCAATGCAATGTAAAAAAAAGCTGGCTGGAGAGCAAGATGCAATCATGTTGTGTCCAGTCGCATTTCTCTATAATTCAATTTTATTGAAATGTTTGTTCAGTAGAAAATATTTGATCATACTTAAATTTCAACAAAAATATTTAATAAAGTTTAAACAATAAAAAGTCAAAATCAAAATAAACAATGAAAACTTTTCTGCAATACTGATACACAAATGATCATTGGAAGCTCATATTTGATATCCAAAATCAGATGAAAAATAATTATCTTGTATTTTGTAAATGATCAGAACTACCCAAAAATTCATAAATTACTGATCAGATACATCAGAGATCACTATATTTCCATTTAATATTAACTAATGATATGTCATTAGTGGCAGCCATATTTACTCGTCACAAAAGATTGATCTACACATTCCTAATATTTTTTATGAAATGCACAGTAAATTAATATTTTTGAATTTATTTAAATATGAACATTTCCATACATCTGCATATTTTTAATAATATAATCAAGAAGAAATAATCATGGCACATCCAGCTGATACCACAGAACATACTACTATTACAAAGAAGATACAACAGGATCGCTTCATATACTGTATTTTTGATCATATATGTACAATATCTAATATAGTATCTGCAAAAAATATTAGTTTATGTATAGTCATACCTGTCCACTTTTTTAAACAAAAATATTGAAAGAATCAATAAATCTAAGAGTGTACAACTAGTACAAAGCTGTGACAGGAATGCAGCACAACAGAGTTGATAAATCATCTTACAATCTTGTCAAAAATTTTCTGATTTTTTTATTGATCCATATATAAGCCAACCTCCTTTAAAAATTTTTTTGATAAAAAATCCTCAGCTTATACATAAGTATATGTGAAAATTTGAAATTGAAGAAAGTAATAAACTAAAGTTATATTTCTTTATTTCAGCCCTTCAGCCATTTTTCCTTAGTTCCTCAGAATCTTTCATTGAATTATTACCTCAAGAAAAACATCGTAGATTGCAAGTTTTTGCTAATAGTCATCATCGAAATGAAAAATGGAAAAATTCACCAATGACCGAAAAAAACACCAAAAATTTCTCATTTATGTTCCGAACTAAGTCTCAAAATGGAGTTTTATTTTATGCAGCCACTGAAGATGATTATACAATTTTGCAGGTAAATATTAATGATATCTATATTACCATTGGCCTTCCATCAATTAAATACTTATTTCACATACTATAAAATTAATAATAATAATATAAAAAATAATAAATTTTTGTCATACTAAGGGAAAAGTCAATCAATATGCCACCAGCAACTTCTAATAGTTGTAGTGGTGATCACAGAAAAATTTTCCTGGAGAACTGCTGGTCTAGCATAACCAATATTATTGTATTGCATTATCTCTATATTGATGGTGCTAGTTAGTTGAAGTTTATTGTACAGTCAGATAATTATATATCAAACTATCAATTTTACATGTTAATACATCATGATAATTACATTTCTTTATGTAATTATCATGATGTATTAACATGTAAAATTGATAGCTTGATGAATTGATGTATAATTGTCTGACTGTACAATAAACTTCAACCATCCAGCATCATCAATACAGAGATAATGCAATATAATAATATTGGATATGCTAGACCAGCAGTTCTCAAGGAAAATTTTTAAAAATTATATGTTTTTTAAATTTATTTGCTAAAAAAATAAATTAAGCAATTTTTATAATTAAAAACTCTAAATATAACAATTGAAAATATATTTTATAATTAAATCATGGTAATTAAATACTAAATTTTCTCATCAAACTTAATATAAATCAGTTCTTGTCTTACTGATTTAATTTTAGTATAGTATTATACAAAATTTTGTAAATAGTTTTAAAATTTAAAATTTTATTTATAATATAGATTGAATAATTTTACTTAAATTTCCATTTAAATTCATAAGATTAAAAATTTATTCAGTTTATTGTTCACTTAAATAAGAGACATGTCATAACAATATCAAAACTTTATGGTTTGAAAATGAGTGTCTTTTATTTTAATTCATATTAATTATGCAACTATTATCTACAATTATAAATTTATTTTTCTTCTATTTTTTTTTAGTTAAATGAAGGTAAAATTCTGTATACAAGTGAAATGGAATCAAAGCATAAAGTTACTGAAGTTATAGATGGACCAAAAATCGATGATGGGAACTGGCATAAAATAATTTTAGAACGTGGTCTTGGACAGCATTCACCTATAAATATAACAATTGATTCTTATTGGAAAGAAATTGATTCTGAAATGATGCATGACTTTTTAGATGCTTATCTTACATCTTTTGTATTAGGAGGACAGTTAAAACATTTTGGAAAAGGTGATGAAACATTAATGAGTGAGTATTTTACAAAATTAATTTTATTCATTAATTGAATATTTTTAGGCTATCATCATCATCAGATAATATTCTTTTTAATTATAATTTAAATATATAAAATTCAATGACTTGAGGAGATTTTACAATAAATTAAAACTGCATTAAATTAATTCTATGCATTTAAATTGCTGATTCGATATGTTTGAATATATATCGTATTTAATGCTGATATTCAAAATATTTAATAAGTAGTATGATAATACATAGTTATTTTATTCTTGGATTTGTAAATATCAAAATACATAAAAATTAACCTATACTAATCACTCTTATTATTTTACATAAGAAATATAATGTTTTAACAATGAACTCAGAGTTCATGCTAACACTGCTTTGTTATTACAGTAAACTACTTTGTCTAATCAAAAGCACAGAACAGCAGTTGTAAACTCCAATAAGTTTCTTTTATTGCTAACGCTTTCAACGCTAATGGCGTCCTCATCAAAAAAAATTGAAAGAAATTAGAACATTCATTTATATAAATGAATGTTCTAATTTCTTTCGAATTCTTTGTGTGTTCTATTGTAAGAATATTTGTAACTTTGCCTGATGAGGATGCCATTGGCATTGAAAGTGTTAGCAATAAAAGAAAATTATTGGAGTTTATAACTGCTGTTCTGTGCTTTTGATTAGACAAAGTAGGGACAGGAATGTGGGTCAGATGTAGTGTTTCTCTCTTCACCTCCAAATTTCAGTTTTTTTTATTGTTGTTATTCTTATTTTTTTTACTTTATTATTAGAGGGGAGAATGGAGAAAGGAATGTATGGGAGAAAGAGAGAGAAAGAGACATCGTAAGATGATATGCAATAATATGAAGCCTGGCACGTGGACTCTTGTCCCCAATCTAAATCAAGCCAAAGTATAAACACAGATATCATATGAAGACTAACATAGGAACAATAACTTATAAGTGTCTTTCACAAAGGTGAAAGGTTAAAAATTGGAGAAGTATAAAAGCGTTCACGAGAAACTTATTTGGGGGTTGGATAAAATGGTCATCAGATAGAACTGTCGGAAACAGAACCATTGTCGAATAGAAACTGTCGCTGTAAAAGGAACTTTTGCTGGATACTACAGAATTATCATCAGTAGTAACATTTTAAATTTCAAAGGCATTATCAACAAAACCAGAGAAGAACCAGAAACAAATTAATACAGCGGAAGGAGAATTATCATGCTCCATTGAAAATTCAGTGAAGTCTCCAGAAACACATCACCAGTTCCTGAAAAGTATTCATTGTTTCAAACCAAGGACTTTCTATTAATCATCAGTCATCCGACCATCTCTTCATTCCCTCCTATATTCTTATCCTTATGTGTCCAGCAAGACATCAAAGCCATCCTTTTCATAACATCTCTATACTGTGAACCAGAACTTGATATTTATTTGGACTCTTTTACTTCAGGTACTTCCTCTCATAAATTGTTGGATAAATCTTATGTAAAGGATTCTCTGTTAACTCCTTTCACTTTAATAAAATGGAAGTTTATAGTATATGGTACTGTAGTCTCTGATTCTCTAAATGATGCCTCATTACCTGTCCTTACCCACAAATGCACCATGTAACTGCAATAAGGTCTGATGCCTGT
>WUQG02433543.1:0-37380 GCA_011317285.2 Androctonus mauritanicus | reverse complement strand
TTTGTTTAGTCAGCAGAAGAAGGCCACTTAAGAATACTAGATAACTGGCCAAAACAAGCCCTTCTACAGGCTATCCACCTCTGCCAAACTGGATTGTGGAGATCGAGGATCGACGGGCTGGGCCTGGACTTATGATAAACATTTTCGAGAGATGTTGGAGTGGAACGCCGAAATGTTTTCATGCGGCCAATCCGTCCGACAATTAACGAATTTTAATACGAAAAACGTGCATTCAGATGTTATTAAATCACCATCTTTAAGAACTAAACTTGCCCTAAAATATAGGTAAATGTGTTTTTCTCTGTATACAGCTAAAACAACATTACCTGCATTGACGAATCTTAACACTGATTATTTTTTTATTTTTTCAGATTTTATGTGTGTACAGCTAATTTAAATTTACAGATGATTAACTTTAATCAATTTTTGGTTTTTCTTTTTTGATTTACTGTCATTCGGGTTATTATTTCTTCGTTTAACTATATGAAATATTTTGATTATAGCAAATAATTTCAGTACATTTGTCAACTGTTCCATGCATCCAGTGAACTAGTGGAATATTTCTTGAATTATGTGATATATAATTCAAGAAATAGTCCACTAGTCTCGCTTTTACTCCATGCAAATGAAATAATTCAAGTGTTTTCCAAACTTGAGGCGCCAGTCTATTTCACGGGGCGCGCAAGAATTAAAGAAAACTTCATTTTTGATACAAATAAGCAAAAAATAAATTGAAATTTGTGGGGGAAAAATGAATCAACAAGGTTATATAAATAAAGTACATATATGCACGTATCCAGAAACTTTGTGCTATAGTTATTTTAAAAACAAAATAGCGATCTGGTTTAGTGATTGAAAAAGAATGGCAAGTAGCCATATCTTCCATGAGAGAATTTGTGCCGAAAAATAAGCTCACCCATGGCATTAAATATTATGTTGCATTAAACATGTATTCTATTTTTCGTTTTTTTGTAAAATTTCTTTAATTGTATTAAAAATCATTACCTCATAATGAATATATATTTTTTATGTATAAGAATTTTATTTTATAAAAAATATGGTATATTCTTTTTTTAATGTTAAACTGTAAGTAGAAAAACCCCTCATTTTCATAACAGTTAATTTTTGTAAAATTAAATGTTATGAAAATGAAGGGGTGTATCAATTTTTTATGAAAAAGAAGAGCGCAGATACAGAAAGTTTGGAAACCACTGAAGTAACTTATTAATAACTTTATCTGAAATTTTTTCATATTCCAGAAGAATGCATCAGCTGGCGCTGTTAAAGATTCTATTTCATCTGAATCACTATATTTTTTCCATAACAAAACTATTTGATTATCATGAGAAAGTTGTTTGATGTTTTTAAGGAACATTTCTTCGCAATTTAAGCGGTTATGAGTTGAAATTATTTTTAGTGATATAGCCAGCTCTATAACTGTTCACGCATCCAGTGATGCATGGAACAGTTGACAAATGCACTGGAACTATTTGCTATAATCGAGGGTGTTTTCTTCTGGTAAAGTAAATGTTATCGAATTACTTTACCAGAAGAAAACATATTGATTTAGCGAGTGAAGATTCACGCGTGTCCAGAATTAAGTTAGTTAATTTTAATTTTTCAATTTCTGCCATTCCTAATAGGAAGTTATCAAATACCAAAGTCAGATTTTTGTTTCTGGAATTAGAACAATTGGGTCCAGAACACCAGTCTCCACACTTACTCTTCTTTCTTGGTCGCCTAATGATGATTTAATTAATTAAAAACAACGGACTTTCCTTTAAATTCTTCTAGTTAATCTCTGTGATCCTGTCAACCGCTATGTGCGCTGTAGTCGATGACATCAAAATGATGAATCATCCGGTTTCCAATCCTTTACCTTTGGTTATCAAAACTGTGCATTTCTAATGTGGCACTAATTTGTATACCTTCTTGCAGGTGACTTCTATAGACTCGACACCAAAGGCGGCACAAACCTCATGAACTAATATTAAATAACTAATACATGTAACTATAGCGTTTTCGATCAACGAACTTTCAAGGCCAAATTCGATGATGGACAATTCTTTCCAGTTAGGATTAACTACAGCCGATACGATATAAAATGGATGGTAGTAGAGAATTTATCAGTATTTTCGGTTTGATGTTTGATTTAAAAACATAGTAATTAGATGAAAATATTTTAATCTTTACTTTATAAATACTAAAACGCCTTTTCTTTCCAGGTGTTGACAATTTAACTGGAGTGTTTTCCATTTCCAGGTCGTCGTCTACTGTTTGGCTTCCTTCGGTTACCATTGTTTTAATTGTCGATATAGAATTACCAATATGGAGAGAAGTTTCATTGAAGATATCGCTTTGCATAGATTTCTGTCTTTTAAAGTATTTACATGCATTTAAAATAATATTTCTAGTACTGCTAAATTAATACTTTACATTTCACCGTTAGGCGATGAAATATTAAATTAAATCTCCAATGGCTTAAAATTAAATAAATACAACCAATGACGTCATCGTGCTTTAGTATTTAGCCATTGGTGATTTAATTTAATATTTAATAGCCTAACCATGAAATGTAAAGTATTAATTTAGCAATTTTTAAAAGATAACAAACAGAAATAAACTGCTATTGGATGTACCAAATAGAAATCGGTTATTCTATTGGGTGAATTGACTTTTGCCATCCGTAAGCTCTTTACCATATAAGGCAGCTCATCTTTCATCGAAAAGTGTGTAGAAATAATTCTCAGAATTTTTGGACTTAAATTCAGATAAATTTGGAGTTATTTATCTTACAAATTTTCTGACGAAAAAACATTGTCTGCCACATTTTTATTGACGCTTTCCAATTATTTGCGCATATATATCCATTCGCTTTAATACACAAGCGGTAGATTAAAAAACATTTCGCCATCGCTTCTGAAACTAAGAATGGCTGTTTTTTAGAAAAATATTCAAAATTTTATGAGCGCTTGAAATAGAAAATTTTGAAGGGATGGCGTACTAAAAATAACGTTTCTTTGATCAAATTATTATAAACTAAATATTAGGCCTAATTCGAGGACAAAATAGATATATCTTAAAGAAAATATAGAAAGTCAGCTTCATGCATTTTAAAAATTTGATTCAACAATCAGTTGTTACTGCTAAACATGACAAAAATTCTCTAATGGGAATTCCATGGCTTATCAAAAGAGCGAAACATTTATTAATAATTCGGTTTCGTACAAAATTCCTCTAATGAATACAGAATTATAAATTCGATCCTTTATTACTGCATTTCTAATGTTTTAATATGAAAAAATAGGTAAAACCAGGAGATCAATTATTTCACTATTTTAAAATTGAATCATGAATCATTTGAATATAATTTTAAGATAAATTTTGAATACGATGTTACCGTATGTTGCGAATAATTATAAAAAAAATATTCCAAAGAAGAATTTTCAATTCGATTTTGTATTAGCCATGGCTATCAAACTTTACTATTCTAGTTCTATTTTATTCTGATATTAGATTAGAAAATTATCCAAAACATACCTTTTATATAAACACATTTCGATGAAATGAATACCTCTGAGAAACCTTTTTTATAAGCACATTTCGCTGAGAGTAAAATATTGAATCCATTGGCGGAAGAGATTTTAATTAGTAAATATGGTGGCTAAATATAGTAGTCTCATTTACACAATGAAAATTAAGTTATGCACAAGAAGGACAATGGAATACCAGAGCCCCTTTAGCCATTAACTGCACACAGGCAATCGAGCGTTTCCATTTCCCGGGACGTGGACCCAGGGGTTGGATTTGGGAAACATGGGCATTTATGTAATGGTCTTGTGTAATACGAAAATGCGTGTTATCCTAGTATATGGATGCGACGACTGAATGAATTGTTCATATCTGAGTGTTTGTAAAATGTTGAATGTGAAAATAACCACTCAAAATCATTCAAACCATACAAATCGAGTTCGAACTTGATATAATCCAGATTTAATAATTGCGAATGAACAAATAGAACTAAATAAGATGTGCTTAAGCCCGATGATTCACCATGAATTGATGGCCCTCCACAAATACGTAATCTGCGGAATCAGATATTTATGAAGCGCTCTCCTTTATGGAATGAATCCTGAAAAATTGATTTGGAGGTGATGAGCTCTAACAGATGACCATAGTTAAAACCTCGTATGAATGAAACCATCCTTAAAATTTACACGAAATCCCACGAAACTGACAATTAGAGCTCTCCAGCAAAACAGTATTAGCGAGACCTCTTAACCTAGAACTAATACTTTACGGAACTTGAGCTCGATTGATTACTGCACCAGATACCAATCTATAGATCCTCAATGTTCCATTCGTTCCGTTACGAGAATTTCGTCCACGCCAGAGCCTTTTATTCACACTGGATCTGGCCACATTCCAGATCCAGAATCCCAGATCCTTCCATTCATTCAGTTAACGGAAGTTTAATCCGCACCAAAGCCTTCCATTCACACTGGATCTGGGATTAAAAATACCTGGCGCAAAAACTTTTCGCCCAAGTTTCCATAACGTTAATTAGTGTCAGGGAGATCGCTACTAAACTGATTTTACCAGAGCAGCTCATTTTATCGCCAATTCTATGAAACTTCATGTCTATTCTAGGTTACATTTCATCCACAGTAGGTTTATATGAAAGCGTGTCAAAGTTAGAGTACATCTGATCCAAACCAAGTTTAGCAGAGTTCATTTTCACAAAAGAGTACAGTCCATCCAAACCTTATTAACAGATTCTGCATCTACAACCAGTATTCATTAATTCATAGCAAATCACACCCTAAGGCCACGAATTTAAACAAACCTTCATCAATTCATTACATCCACCTTTGAAAATTGGATGTGAATGATAGGAAGTTCCTTATACATATTTACAAACAAATGAACAAATGCAATTGGATTCTTTCATTCACTACAAACTCTCCAATATATTCCTAAATCCAATAAGTCATTTCTTCAATAGTTTTGCTTAATTGTTTGCCACGGCAACAAAGTTTCCATTTTAATTTCAATCCATTATTGCGAAGAAAAAATTAAAATGGGAATTTTGTTTTCTCCGCTTCTAGAATAGTTGCAGATTATACAAAAAAGAAATATTTTCATATTTATAATTATAAACTATATCAATATCATTACAAGCAAATCAAATTTCATTCAAGTACTATATATAAAATCATATAACTTACTAGTATTAAAAACTTTTCCAATGAAATCTTCTTGTTCATAGGGTCTATAAATTAAAATAAATTCCATAATTGCCACAATAATTCAATTATGGCAATGATGTTAATTGATATAGTTAAAGTCAACAGTTTTTATAAAGATGAGAGTCATGATCTATTACGGATAGCAAATCTTGCTATTCTGATCCTTTCGGACCAGATCCACTTTGATCCTTTCGGACCACATTCTGCATAACGATCCCGCGGAGTGATCAAAGGCTGCGAGAGCTTTGGGGAACAGACAGCAACATTGCATTTTATATGTATTGTATATTAGATTTGGAACTTTTGTGTTGTTATAATGCTGATTTAATCAACATAATATCAATACGACATCCTCGTGATGTCATTCTTACGACATCTAATGATGTAAAAAATACCTGATTTGTGACGCCATCTCTTTTCATGTCATGAAGCACCACGTCAATATTCCTATAACGTTATTGAATATCGACTCTGGGTAAGTTATACTCAAAGATGGTTGGTTATACTCAAAAGATCCTTGATTATATCTACCAATTATGTACGTCTTACTGTGCTAACAATTAGCGCCATCTATTATCAAAATATAAAATTAAAATTTGATAAAAATTAAATATAGCTTTTGTAGGATTAAACAATCTTATAGGATTAAAGGATATGGCATCGAGAGGATCTTTAATGACAGAACATCACTACTGAATTTCATGAAAATTTGCTGAATTCAGCTTATTAATTATTACCTTTAATGTTGTTTCGTCCCATCAAAAATTTTCTTACATTCCGTTCTTCCAATTACAACCAAAACTTATAAAATTTTGTGCTTTCCCTAATAAAATATATATATTCACTTTGAAATTCTTCAGCAAATTTGAGAATGTTAACATTTGTTTCTCTTTGCAATCGCACTAAAATAGCGCAAATGCACTGTGTATAGAATTTTCGTACTAACAATACTAAAACGAAATTAGATTTATCGAAAAAACTACTAAGTTGGTAAGGCTAATATGAACAAAGAATGTATCTCAGAAACACATTGGAAGCTGCAAAACAGAGTCAGGCGGGTTCCTTTCTTCAAATTTTTACCAGGTCTTTTACATAAATCCCAAAAATTACCCACATCTCTCGATAAAAGCGCTAAGTTTTAATATTTTACTAGCCCAGCTGTTTTCAACTCGTGGTGCGACATGGACTTACAAGTGGTAGGAGAAAGATAAATTATTTTTGAAAAATTATATTTAAATAATTTATTCAAATAATATAAAACTAGTATTAAAAAAAAAAGCAAAACGACATCTCCATTATATCGATTACTTCCTTCCTTTACTTCCTTTGTTATAGACAAAAATGTCCAGGCGTATTGCACTCTAGGTCATAGGGGAAGTCCGGGCAAAATGAATAGCTTAATTTTCATGCATAATTTCAAACATAAAAATTATATAAAGATAAATGTTTTATTGTTCATATGTTACAGTACTTCCTATTGTTTAATACTGAACATTCTTTGAGAATAAATTCCGTTTAGAGTTTGCAATAGCTGCAGAGCAAAGAAATATTATGCATTATTCGTTTTGCCCGGGTACCCCGGGTAAAGTGGATTTCCAACTAGGATAAAGTGAATAACACATGTAATCGAACTAATCATTATAAAAAAGAACCCTATCTACTATGTCTTCTATAAAATGAAAAATGTAATCAAAACATTCATTATAAAAGTTTATTTTTGCTTTTACAGAATGAGAAAAACAACAATGAAAATATTCATTACAAAAACAGGAACCATATTCAGTTTATTTAGTAGAAAATTAAAACTAATCAATACATTCGTCACAAAAGTAAGAACCATATTCAGTGTAGCTTGTACACAATTCGTGTTTCCATAGAAAACATTGGATCCAGTCTCATTCACTTTGCCCGGTGCGACGCCATTACAGTTAAAGGAATATTAAGTCGGTATTATAAATGAGAAGCAATAAAAACATTATAGCAAATTTAACACTACACTACCTATATGACATATAATATAACATCATAAGTATTAGTAATACAATAACTAAGTGAGATCAATTTACATACTCTACAAATATTTTATCAAATTAAAGAAAAACACAAAAACTCGTGAACCGCTAACGAAGATAATTTCTCCAACGAAAAACCACCACCCACAGAGAGAGAATAAGTTTTTCTCCCTACCAGACAAATATGCTATCATCATTCAGTGTGCTTTTAGAATAATTTCAATTTTTCACTTTGCCCGGACTTCCCCTATATTATATGTTTAAATTTAAATATATTTAATCGATATATATTCCATTAAAAATTGACTTATTATTGTTAAAATTTGTTATTCAGTGTTCATCATGGTTTTTACTTGGGAAAAACAGCATATAATAAGATTTAAGTCATACATGAGCATGTCATTGAAAATTTTATACAGCACATATGTTGAATACAGTACTGTTTATGTTATTTACTTAACAAAGAAATCAAATATCCTTTTTTATTAAGACAGGATATGTACTGTACATCTCGATTCACAGAATTTCGCAATTAGAGTCGCTGTTTTCAAAAATTTGAGCTGTCGAGCCGATAGTAAGAAAGATCTCGGGAAAACTCGAGTCCCGACCTTTTTTGATACATATTAATTTATTTATTCATCGCACTTGAGAATTCTCTAATCACTAGTCAACTTGATTATAACTATAATGAACAGTTTGTGATTTATTTTTGATTCGTGATATATGAATCATCTGGGCCAAACTATCAAATATAATGTTTATAAAAAAATAAAAATACAGAAATATGTAATTGATATTTATAGAAAACAGTCTTGCATAAAGATAATCTCAATAACATTCAAAACTTTAAAAGAATAATTGATAAAACCAAACAAACTAACAATAACATAATTAATTATATTAAAAAAGGTAATGTAAAAAAGTTAATTCGTAAAAATGGTGTAAAATTCCATAATTCATGTAAAAGAAAACCCATGCCAAAAAAAGACCATTATCTGATAAGAAAAGCCATAATTATTAAAATTCTTTCCAAATAATTTTAATAATTTGGAAAAAATTTTTTTAATTCTTTAAAAAAGTCTTCTTTGTTAAGATGTTTAAAAAACAGTATGATAAACGTTTGACAGTAAATAATAGCATTCTATTCAAACGTACTTCAAAATTCACAATTTCAAAGACCAAAAATTGAAATTGAAGAAATTCTTCATCTATCATCAGTTGAGAGCGTTCGATGTATCCTGAACAGAGTCTTTCAATGACTATTTTCTTTCCCCCTGTTTCTACAGTAATTAATTGCAAATACAATGTTAGAAAACTGATTTGATATCATGAAGTCACGGAACTTACTACAGAACTGTGGACCATGTCTGTTGTTAAAATTATAAGAACAGATGTAGTACTTAATTTAAAAAAAATAAACACTAAAAATTTCGCCTACTTCATTTTCTGTTGCTCAATAATTAATGATTATCAATTTAAAAAGTCTCTTAAAGGGCAAATTCAAAAATCTTTAAAACCAAAGTTCGAGATTATTTAAGAAAAAGCTTGAATTTCGGTCATCTGTTTATTTGAAAGAAAACTCGAGCTTTTTGACTGATCTGAGCCAGCAACTTTATTTTCACAATACTGTACTAGCTCTATATGTAACAATAACTATTTCCAGCATTGTACTATTCCATCGATCAAAAAATTTAATTGAAGCGAATGCATTACTTTTTATTTATGTGTAGATGACTATGTGATAAATGATAAAAATAAAATATTTAAATACAATTCCGAGAAATGATGCGAATAAACATCAATTCTGAAGCGAATATATTGTGTTCTAGTTTCTAATGCTATTCAAATTTAATTGTGAACGTTTGATCTTACGAATCAAAAGCAGTTGGAAGATTTAAAAACATTTTTATGATTTCTGGATTATGAACTAAATTACTGCATTTAGAAAGTTTCCAATTTTATATTCATACAATTCTGGAAAGAACTAATTGCCTGTTTTCCGAACATACGATTAAAATATACATCACCAAAAATTATCTTCAATGTCACAACTTATCTGATAAATTGTTAAATGTTATAAAAATCTATTAAACAGTTCTATAATTATTACAGAAAAATCTCAGAAAATTAAACGCCTATCATTTTTAAATAAATGAATCTATTGAATTAATTTATCTTACTTCAAATTCTACTTTAATAGCTTGACCACCTTGCTAAATTTTATAAAAATTTAATAAATCTTTCAAGTAATGTATTAAGAGAGAATCTCGCAAGTTTGAATGTTTGCTATTTTTAAATAGTTGAAGCTGGAGAGTTAAATGATGCGACGAAATGCTTTTGCGAAAGTAAGCTAAAAATAAAAAATAATTTATTTTAGACTCGAAATATGTACTTTATATTGATTTTATGGCATACAGATACCAAGCAAAATAGTTATGTATAGTCTACTTATGTAAAATAGTCTGATATCTGCATGCCATTTCATTTGCGTAATACAGTATTTCAAGAACAAATTTTAGAGGTTCATTTCTTTTTAATCAAAGTATATATTTTATAAATTTAGAAGTTTCTGTCGTTAAAATAATCATTTTTAAAATTTGTCATTTAAAAAATAATCATTTTTAAAATTGTTTCAAATTAATAATATATGCACTTGAAAAGATTTTTATTTATTTATTTTTTCCTTTATAAAAAATGGCTACATCGTAACTTACATCTGTAAAAGCTTTATGCGTATTTTTAATACATATTTCTATTTAATAGCATCCGATGAATCTCAATAGATTCGAGTTAAATAAAAACATTTTCAGAAAAGTCGTATTCAGAAAGACTCTTCCACGTTTTAACTGACAAAATTAGCATATATTATAATTAAATTTTCAATTCAAATATTTCAACTCATAATGTCTTATTTATTGCCTGATGCAAATCATAAATTCAAATTTTATCACTCTATATAATTAAATTTTAAAGTTAATTTAAATATATAAATGTTGGGAAAGGATACTATAAAATATTTCATTTAATTGAATTTCACACTTAAAAATAAATGTAAGAATTAATAAAACTGAATATTTTCTATATTTTGCTGGCATATTAATCTATATAATTCGAAATGCGTCAATTGTTAATGTGTAGTAAATAAAAGATAAAAAAAAATAAACAATACAGTACTATGAATAAGAGCTTTTAGGAAATGGGTCTACCAAATGTCTTTTTCTGAATTAGTCTTCAAAGCACTTGCATAAAAATGGCGTTCCTCGGTTATATTCTGATGATCATAGTAAAGAATGATATCAATACAACTATTGAAATATAGCCGGAACTTATATGCCAGTAATCCTTTGGAGATTACTAGCATATAAGTTTTGCTTTAAGGCATCCCCAATGAAGCATCGAAGCGAAAGAAGAAGCCAAGCGTAACTGTTGGTCTATAAAGCATTTTAGAATTTTTGCAGGTGATCCCGATCCGTATTTCCATTCGCAGAATAAACATTTAATATTGGACAGTTAAATGTCGCAACATCTTCTTTAGATCATCAAATGTAGTAAATTATTTATCTATTGTTATCGGTCTTATTCAGAACGTCACATAAAGCTATTATTAGAAACTTCTTTGTTTATTTAAACTAACACCAAATATAATAAAATCGATTTTTTTAAATAATTCGTCAATTTTTACGGAATACCACATAGCATCGCTGATCATATCGTTTATTATTAAAACTCTAAATTATGCTAATAGGTTAATACTACAGCAAATTTATTGCCGCAGTTTGGTACTTTAATTTAAATTAATTTAAAATTTTATAGTTCAGTTATTTACTTGAAATAGTTATTTAGAAAGATGAATTAACAATAAAATTGTTTCATTTTCTCTTTTTTATTTTACTTTAATTAATATAGCTATAAATTTGATGATTATCAAATTCTTTCGTTTCGTTGGTTATAAATACGAATTTATATACAGAAAATCAATATTTATTTAGATAAATACCATGGAAATGTATTTGATAATCGAGGAATGATCGAAGTCCTGACGTTATCAGCAATACATTAGATAAGTGTTTACAATTAGTATGCAATACATTCTCTTGGCCATTTCAATTGTATAATATAATGCGATTTAAATTAACATTTAACAAATTTTAACTGGATATCGAATGAAGTTGTTGTATTTTAGTGTAATTCTGTTTGAAATTACTCGCATCGCACAGTGTCAGATAAGTTTTGCATGTTCTGATACTTACTGCAATAATGTAAAGTGTACTCAGACCGATTGCGAAGGAGGAAGATTAGTGAAAAATGCAACGAAATGTGGTTGTTGTCATATATGCATCATGCCGCTCAGTAAGTAAACATTGTCGTAAAAGTGGTGCTAAACGAGAAAGCCTGATCTGATATTTTATAAAATAACGTATCTTTTAGAACTGGAGGAGAAATGCGATACAAAAATTTATGCTAAACTATCACTCGAAGAATGCGGACCTGGATTAAAATGCATAGATGGAAAATGCGCTCCCAGTAAGTTTTATTTTCTGATTTCTTTTACGCATTTCTGATTTTAAATAATTGACAAAAAATTCAATTTGACTCGATGACATATAATATTAAAATGTTTTACATTTTGATGGAATTATTATAATAAAAAATAATAAGAAAAATAGCAATGACTTACTATAGTTATTTTATAATAAAAAATAGCATCGAAAAGAAAATATAGTTATTTTTAAATTAATTGATTTCTTATATTAATTTTAGTGAATGAAAACTGTGCTAAGGAACAACAAGAATATGATAAAAAATATGGTAATGTCGAGTTAACAACAGCACCACCAAGACCTCAGTGTGATAATTTTGGTGATTTTGAACCGGTCCAATGTAAAAAAGGAAGAATGTAAGTTTATGACCAGTTACTATACTTGTTTTTTGTTTGAATTCAGATACTAGATACTAAACCGTTTATCGGTTTTATTTTCTTATATATTTGTCTTATTTTCCCTACTTTTATTTTATATGACAGTTCTTGATTTTCTTTATATCCAGTTTTGTTTTTTTTTTTATTCCTATCTTATATTTTTCTGGAGAAAAAATATTTTTTAGTGAAACTACTTACTAATACTATAAAAATAAGAGAAATGCATGCACTTAAAATATTTGAATGCCATGTTACAATTAGTAATATAAGATGAAACGAAATCATATTACAATATGAAAGTTAATTAAATTAGAATATTTTTAAAAATTAGATCAAATATTATAATATTATTCTACTGAACTGCTATCTTGAATATAATTATGGATCTGATATAACTTAATTATTTCAAAATTTATTAAATTATGAACTAATATTTTACCGGTATAAAAGTGTATCAGAATTATTAGAAAAGTTTCAAAATGGAAAAAAAAACTGCTGGTACAAATTCTCCAACTTTTGAAAGAATAAATTATAATAGTTGATTTTTGTTTTTGTAGTTTTTTTAATATTCGTTTAAAAAGAGTATTTCAGTTTGCTAGATATAATTAATGTTATAAAGAAGAGCGCAAAATTTTCAATGAAAACTTTTATATAATATACTTATATGCGGGACTGTGCAAATGGGGGATTGCATTGGACACATTAGTCCCCTAGATAAGGCCTCCTGTGCATTACTATACAGGAGGCCTTATCTAGGGGACTAATTAAAATATCTGTCTTGTATATGTCTGCTAATAACAGCAGTAAAACTTAATAAATACAGTAATAATAATAAAATAAAATAAATATACTTTAAAATTGCAAACATACATATGTATTCTTCGGATTGGTTATTTTATAGATTATAGATAATTTCGTTGTTAAGTAATAAAATTAGTTAACTACACAGTTTAATTCCCTTCAGAATTTTTACAATTCTCTCTGATATTCTATATTATTGATAAATTGAACTTTTAATAAGATCTTAAAATATTGTTTTCAGAAATTTTAATGTATTAATCGCTAAGTTTTAATTGAAACTTTAGATTTATTAAACTTAACATTTCACTTTGGTTAACATTCTGCAATTAACCTATATAGTTTGTAGCAAACTAAATTTGTCCTTAAAGTAAATTAATATGCACTACATATAGAAATTAATTAATAAGTTCGAGTCTCTTCGATTGATTTCTAATTCATTTGATTTGCATATGTTCACTTTATAATATTTATATTATAGATGGAAGCTATATATAGCTGTTAATTCGTTTCCAATTTGTTAATATAATATTTTGTAGTTGTTTTAGGATCAATAATTATAATCATTAATATATATCATTAAAAAGCAATAATCACAATAATGTGATAAAAATAAGCATATTTTTTTCTCCTTCATCTCATCTATCTTTGAGATGAATTAATCCTTTTTTTTGGAAAAGAACTTTGTATTTTTTATATCAACTGTCAAGTCTTTCTTATAATAGAAATTCTGAATATTTTCTCGAACATTGCTAGCAACTTTTTTTATTTCTAGTTGTTTATTCGTTTCTTTCAATATTCTATGCTTGAGCCTGTACGAATTCATTGTAAGGAGGTGACCAAACAATTGCAACTATTTTTTTGTAATATTGAGACTATTATCTTAAATACACAATTCAATTCTTGTTTTCTGTTTTGTTTGTTTTCTTCTTTCCTTTGTCTTTAGATTGGTTTATTTTATCATTAAACGTGTAATTTCAAAGATAAACAATTAATAATTTATTTTCTTTTGTTCACATTTATATGTTATTAAAAAAATAATAGATCGTCATTTTTTATATATTCATTTTTCATTGAATAATCATCAATTTTTAGTTTATTTTTAAGAAAATATAATTTTTTTTAAATATTAATTTGATACTTATATATTTTCTACATTTTTTAACATAAATTTCGCTTAATAATGGAATGTTTTCTTCTACATAAAAAGAATTTCATTCTTCCTTATTCTAAAGAAGTATAAAAAGTTTAAAAATTTATTTATTGCAGATGTTACTGCGTAGACAAGGATGGCAACAGAATATTTGGAATGGCTCCATATTGGCAGAGAGATCAAATACATTGTAGTAAGTTGTTTAATTCATTGATATGATTATGATATATTTAAATAAATAAAAATACTATTATTGTTTTTTCCTATACTGGTTCATATTTTAATGTTTTCAGTTAATTTTAAATATGTGATCTTTTTCGAAAATAGTAATTTGATTTAATCACCGCTATTAAACCCAAATGATAGTATTGATTAGAATTAAAAATAGTGACATGAATGAAAATCTTTCATTGAATGTATTTTTGTCTTGGGATTTTTTTTTTTTACTTCTTTCCTTTCTTTTCAATTTAATCATGCTCATTCTTATTAAAGAAGAACAAAATGGAATGCCGATTATGGAGCTAATAATACGAAAAAAATTCGTAGGTTTTTTTCAGTTTCTGTAATCTGTAGTAGACGTAAACAGGAAAATAAAAATACGGTTTGGAGATTTGGCAACATGCTCAGATTATCAATATGTATAATTAATCATTTAAAATTAATTTCTCAGTTTTTTATTTGAATTTGTATGTTGTAGGATTCTTCATTCACTGTGATAATTTCATACGTTTGGTCCCTTCTCAAATTCGAATAATAATTTATAACCGGATCAAATATTTGATTTTTTCACAAAATATCGAATTGCTCATCATTTTTCACGCTGATTTCAAAAATATTGCTGATTTTTATCCAGTTTAAAATCCAAAACAACGATTGTTTTCTCTAGGGCTTCATGTGGACTTATTTTTTAAATTATGTAATTTTAAATAACATCAATTTATAATATGCATTTTTTAAAAGATCTCCTAAAGATAATTCCAAAAAATGTTCGTTTTTTAGCTTTGTTCATCATTGCGAAATTAAAAGCAATAAATAATTTGATGTTGTTATTTATTAATGACTTTTGATATAGTTATGAATCTAAATACTGTAAATATTAAAATTATTGGATTTTCATTTTTAATTAAACTTTATATAATATCAGAATTATAAGCTATTACCCAAAAAAGAAATTATTATTTATTCATTAATTCTATGCATAAGTAATAGCTTATCTCTTGAATCGATAAGGTTTTTTAATTTTTTTATGATAATAATATTGATGTTGAAAATTTGCGTTGGCAAATAAGAAATTTCTCCTATTTTATTGTTAGTTTATTAGTAAAATTATAATTTCAATCAGGTTTTAAATCAAATAAATTAATATTATTATACATATTCTAAATCTGCTGTTAACAAAGACAAATCGTCCTTAACTAAACTCGATTTATTAGTGCATTTGGCTCATTTGGGCAACCATCACTATGAAAATCATAAAGAAAATTAAATACTACGTTTGTATGCAAATTGATAAATCATAAATTGCCTGAAAGCATAAATAAATACTAATGATATTTCTTTGAAGCAACAATTTCATTGCAATTATAGTAATAATGGTTTTAGAGTTTTTCACAATGACGAATTTGACTATAGTCTCATCTCATGATGGAAACTCATTACGATCTGGCCAACCTGAAATTATTATTCGAGTTTGAGAAGGGACAAATCTTATCTGGCCAACCTGAGATAAGATTAGTTGGTGAGTTGAAGTATGTTACGGTGAATCTGGAATTTCTTACGATAAAGTAAACTATGGAAGTGGGATTAGATCCAAAATTGTTCAGATGAAAAATTTTCCGTATTCTATGCGGCCGATATGTAATATTTATGCTCTGTGAGTTCTCACTTTGTTATTCCATATGTACTGTCTATTTATTTTATGAAAAAATATTTTAAGTATAAGACATTAAATCAGAATCTATAGTTGTAGCGTTACATTAGAGTTTTAAAAGGAAAAAAAAAATTTAATTTATATTGTACTTTAAGCAAACTTTTAGGTAAAGGACATAATTTTCATTTTTGTATATCTTGAAATAATAAAAAATACTTTGAAAAGTTTTATTTTTAGATTATTTTTCTATCAAATGACAGATATATATTAAAATATACGCATGAAATCACCATAAATGTCCACAGAAAAGTTTTTGAAAAAAGAATAACAAGCATAAAAATAATATATTAGTTATATTTAACTTCCTTGTCAATTGGTTGCGAAAAATAAAAAATACGAATAAAAAGTTATATCAAGGGAGTTCCATTATTTAATTTAATGATGAATTTCTTTCCTGAAGAAAACACGGCTATGAAGTGTTTGCATTCAATAATATTTTGGAAGAGCTAAAATTCTTTAAAATATACTTAAAATTAAAGAAATATATTTACCAAAGCTAACCTCGTTTGATGTCATTGTAATCTGCATTTTTTCAGCATTCAATATTTTTATCAGAAAATTATTGAGAATAGAAAAGAACTCAATCTCGTTTTTCAATAATGTAATTTGGAGAAAAAAATGAAAATTGCTTTAGAAATGAATTTAATCTATAGAATCGAAAATTGTGAAATTAAATTGAAAAAATTGTTCATAATTTTGAATAAAATATTGATTGAATAAATTTGTTTTTCTATTTATGCGAATTAGAAGAAAGGCCATTGAAAAATTTTAATTTTAAATAAATATCAATAAATTGTCTTCAATAATTTAAATTTAAACATCATTCATGCTTTTACTTATTTCACTCGCTATATTCATTATTGGAAATAATGTCTAATAATCATTTTGCTGGAAACAGCACTAGTTTCAAAAAACAACTTTGAAAAACTGAAAATATTTTACTTTGGATGCAAAATACAAATGTGTTTGTTACAAGTAAGAGAAAGATAAACTTTTGTAATAATTAGGAGTTTTTCGTGGAATCATATGGCATAAATGATGCTACGTACTTTTATAATCAAAATTATATTTTCTGTTATGGTGTAAGCTTACCCATGCTAAAACCATACTTGAGATCGATTTTTAAAACGTTTTCTTATTTGCAGTGGAGATGTTTATATGATAACATCGCTGTCATGTTTATTGTCTTTTAATAAATTTTCAGGGACAGAGGAGATTCAAAGTTTAATGATATAGCCTATACTATATCTATAGTGGAGCAAGTACTATATATTTAATCTATTTCTATTAACCATTCTTTCTGAAAATTTTATAAATGTTAATTATGATTAATACTAGAGAAACGTGTAATCATTCTAATATTTTTATCTTTACATATGCAATGTATTTTTATTCCGGGTTCAATCCTATTTATTATATTAAAGATTTAATTATTATGCTCAATAAATAAAAGCCAATAATACATAAAATAATGATTTATTAATTTTTTAAAATTATTTTCATTGTCGCTATTTCGCCATGCTTTTGGATCAGTTCTTCTAATTAGTATAAATCCTATTAAAATAAAATGCTATATATAATAGCAATGTTAAAATCGTGAAAATTAATGAAACCTAAACAGAAACGAATGGCAATAACTCCTCAAAAATACAGAAATAAAAACAAAAAAGAAATTTCTGTATGAATTTAATATATCTTTGAGTATATAATAGATTTTAATCGATTTGAAATTGTAACCGATTTTGAAATGTTTAAGGAAATATAAAAAAAATATTTCCTTAGTCATTCCAAAATAAGAAGTTATTTCAATGTAATTAAAAAATTTGAATTAATTTATATCTTTTAACATTGAACATATAAACTATTACATATTTAATAAAAAGTAACTGGAAATCATCAATTATAAATGCCTCCCTTTGGTATCAGAATTATTATTTGTTTGAAAGAAGCATCACTTTGGGACATGCTCTTCTTTACTGAAGAATCATAAATTTAAAATGAAAACATTGAATATTTTTGCTTTATATATAGACTAGCCAAGTTGTGTTTTATGATATATGTACTAGATGTGCCATCGTGATATTAACTTGATCTCACTACCGATGTTGATATCATATGCTAGAAATCATGTCATCAATGGGATCTTATAACCAATCTCAAAATTCAATTCTAAAGTTGATTTCGCATGTCTAATGATATCATCTTTGATTCATCAAAGATTCATATTCTGAACCATAAAATAGTATTCAAACTTTAAATCTTTCCAATAAATAGAAGGAACCAGCAGCATCCAAATTTAAACTAAAGTCTGAAAGATCAAACATATTTTCGTTACGACTCAAAATGCCCAAATTCCTGGGACAATTTTGATCCAAGATAACATGTGTTACTCATAGCGTCATAAGAAGACACATTGCAAATTTTGGTCCCGATAAATTAAAAGTTATAGGAATGCATAAGGACCAGATAAACTTTCATTTATATACGCACATAGATAAACATAGAAAACCATAGTTCCTATTAAACCATATGAAATATTTTAATGTACTGTATAGCATTTTTATTTTCGATCATCCATATCAATATCAATATTATTAAAAATCATATCATATATCTATATATCAATATCATTAAAAATAAAAATATATTAAGTTTTTCTTATTAAATTCACAGATATGTTATATAAACCTACTGTATAGATAGAAAATATAATTCATCATAATAACGAGAAACATATAACGATTATAACGATTTCGTTATTATGATGTCATCATTGTTATGCTGACATCATAATAATGATATCACGATATCGAAAATAGGGAGTTTCCGCACAGGTAGGATTCAGCTCTGAAAGATAAAATCCATTGTCTGCGCATGTGCGATGTTGTGAGTCATATCGTTGTTTTTTGTATCCGTTTCGATCGTACCGTTGACCGATAAAAACAGTCTTTTATCGTTGTGTTTTCGGAATGAGCCGATTCAGCCCAGAATATTAAAATTCGCAGATTATCTTATTAGAGATAATGGAAGACAAAATAGAAATAATTTATGAAAGAAAAAGGATTTATGGGAATATGGATGATGGGAATAGAGAGAATTTACAGCCTCTGGTGTCGACAGTTCGAACTAATCTTAAGTTGCTTAAGCGACTATCTTTAACTTTCCGAAACGATAGAATTTTCTCGTTTAATTATCGATCGGAGCTGAATCGTAGCTGTTCGGAAATTCTCTAATATGACACCAGACGTCAAAGTAACAATGATTCACTAAGTCAGAGTCAGAATAATGGTGTCGCTAAGCTACCAAAAGTTTTACGACGGTTGTCTGTATGAGGAATATCAAGAAGCTGATTATTAAAACATGTTACTTCCTCTTTTTATAAACTGTTTTCCATCTTTAGTTGATACTAATGTTAAAGCCATTACAAAGCACACTATAAAAAAGCCATATCCATAATGATCCTTGGTAGCCTTTGGAATGGCTCGATAAGTGAAAGATGGAAATTGAAGTACTTAGCCAGAATTCCTTTAAATCTAGTAATATGGGCTGGATTCGATCACAGAACCTCTAGCTGGAAGATAAATTCCACGTAACCTTCAAATCTACAATGGGAATGAAGTGTGAGATTAATGGACGGAATTCAAATTCTTTTTCCAAGATATGAGGAATAGTATTCGGGATCAAATACTACATCTTTTAGGTGAAAAAACTATCACTTTTCTACACAACCAGCAAACTAATGATAATAAATTGGCAAAATTGTTCATGTGAAAATCACAAAAAGATTGATATAAATAATACTAATATAAATTGATTAGTTTAATTATGCTGCTAAATTATATAAAATATATATATGTTGCAGGACAAACCTGAATTCAGGAAATACTAGAATTTCCTAGTCAGAACGTAAACATTCTAATGTGTGTCGGATGTTTCAGTATTTCTTAGGCCGAACTCGAAACGGAGAACATTACGAGTTCGGCCTAGAAAATACTGAACATTTCGAGTTCGACATATTCAAAGTCCGGAATTTCTAGTTTTTCCTAGTCAAAGCCCGAAGTGGCAAACAGTTAACAAAAGAAAGGTCATCATTTCTTATGTATTCCCGCTCAGAGTTCAATATTTGCCAGCAGAAATTTCTTTCTTTAGAAGATATTCGCAAGGATAAACAAATCTCATTGAAGAAGACTGCAACCTGCACCAATGAAAATACGCAGGGATATATCCGTTATCAATATACTAAGCATTGTGCATCTAAATTATATTTGTTCATAAATAATAACATTTTATGTAATTCTAAATGCCATAAAAATAAATAAGAGGTACTTAATTTTGTTTTTCAACTTTTAAAATTTTTTACTTCACATTTTGTGTTAAACTTCGACTAAAGACAAAAAAGTCTTTAGTCGAAGGCAATTTTAGTACTCTAAAGTCAATCATGTAATAATGAATGAGAGCTTTGTTTTCAATTTGTCTTATTTCATTGTTATTTCTTGTCGAGTAATAAAAATATGCATTATGTTTATTATATCGTTTTTAATCGATTACTTGCCATAAATACGAAAATTCTCTCCCACAAAAGTACTGAAAATCGTCTATTTTTATTTTTGGATTCGTCCTAGGTAGAATTAGAAATGACGACCTTGATTTGTTAACTGTTTGCCACTTCGGATTTGCCACTGACTAGAAAACACTAGAAATTCCGGACTTTGAGTAAAAAATGTTCGCCATTTCGACTTCGGCCTAAAAAATACTAGAACATCCGACAAGCGTTAGGACGTTCTCGTTATAACTAGGAAATTTTAGTATTTCCTGAACATATATCTGGCGGCGGCCATTTCAGAGCTAGTATAGGCTGAACAACGTTCGTAACGAAGTAAATCAAAGTGTTAAAGAATCTCCGCGAATTTGGGAAAATTTATCCATCATCTCGTCTACATGTCCTAAGAAAAGACTGAAAAAGTTTATTTTTTCTTTCAAATGATCTACCTCAATGGCTGACCACGAGGTGTTTTATGAGTTATCTATAGCGATCTTTAAACATAGCAGAATGAATATTTTTTCTTCTTCAATCTAGAATATATAGAAAAATGGAGATATTAGATTTAATAATTAAAATAATAAGAGCAAATAGAAATATATGTATAAATTTAAATATAAATAATGATCTAATATTTTAGTTTTTAGTCCCTTCCAAAATTTATTTCTGGATCTATTGTTGTTTGCTTGCTTGCTTGTTATACTTCTGGCAATCTTTTCCATCTTACTCATGCTTTCTTATATGCATTTCACTTTCTCTTTCATTCTTGTTAATTTTCATTAACTCATTACGGTCTATCATTTCCACCTAGATTCTACTTGGACGATCCAGGATTGGGAACGCAAGATTCGAATATGATAAATACTTTACATTTTCTAATAGTTAATAAATAAGTCTGCAAATTATTTATGTAATATATATCATTTTTAATCATAAAATAATATAAAATTTCATATTATATGTAACACTATACTGTACTGTATATGTTCTTGGAAGAGTAGAGACATATGTAATTGTACTGTGTATCTGTTTCACACCGATTCATTTATGAACGAAAAATATACTTTGTGTTGTACTATATTATATATACTGTATATTTATTATGATTAGGGAACATTTAGCATAACGATAGAAGAAATTCTTTAAAAAAATTCTTAGAAAAAAGAATATATACCTGTATAGTTTACGAAATAATCTTTCAATAAACTATTATTTTTTATAATAAAATTTTGTATTCTTTTTTTAATAGTTTTCCGAAAAATATTTTACGGAGTTATTACAGAGTTTGAGACAGGAATTATTAAATTCTAGTCAACACGTCGACTGTCACTCGAAAACTAATTTCTAAAACTGGTCATTGATCTATTTTAAAGCCGGATACGCCATCTGCTGCCATTTTTAGAAGTTAATTGTCATAATACCAAATTTTCCTTATTCGACATGTAATGTGTAAATTAATAACAAAATTAAACTTATAATTTTATAAAAATTAATTTTCAATAATTTTTTCAATTTTTTGTTTCAAATCAAATTCGTATAACAGAAAAGTATTTTCAAAAATATAAAAAGACTTAAAAAAAAGTCGAAGAATCATTAACGAAAATTTATAATTTAAGAGTTAATAAGGAAAAATGAATAGTTTCAAGATTATAAAATAGAAATGTGTGTAATAAATCCTTTTATTAGTGATTTTATTCTATAATTAAATATTCTGAATTTTAGTAACTGCAGTGCTGAACAGTGTACAGTATTTTTAAAAACAATTTAGCTGGTGAATAAAATCATTTTTATGATTGATTAAAACAATTATTGTTATATTGGTTTAATTAATTATAGACCATTAGCATTAATAACTGAAATATTTTCGTAAGAAAAAAAGTACATTTAAAATGATAATAAATCGAAAAACATTTTAATGAATTATGGTAAATTAATCAAATTGACGATTATATTTCATTGGGAAATCATATTGTTGAGATAAAGCATTCAAATATAATCCTTGTAATGATATTCAAAGCTATCTTTATTCATCCTTTATATATAGTATGTTTCAGTCTAATAATAGATCTCTTAATGACATCTTCATATTTTCATTTGAATTGTTAATTACTCAAGTAATGTTGACAGTATCCACTAATGGCTTGCTGTCGATATTGCTGGTGTACTACTATTGGCATTGGAACTAGTATGTTGATGCAATACATTAATGGTCAAACATATGGATATCATATTTTGAATGCTTATAAAAATAAGTAAAAAATAGGTGTTTATAATTGATAGAATGAATTTTAATTTTTAGATCATAATTTAATTAAATATGATTATAATTGTTTCTAATAGCATCACTATGATATTGGCTTATGTTGATTTATTTCTATTGTTGTCAAACCAGATTATGCTAAATGAAATTACATATTGTATATGCTATTCCATTTAGCGTTATTTGCAGGTATATTTTTAATTCTTCTTCTTTAGTTTTCTGCCGGGAATGACAGGTCCAGGAGCATCATTATCTCCAGGTCTCTCTATTTTGGGCTCTTTGTAGCTTCCCCTCTCCTTAAGGTCATCAATCATATTTTTATTATTTATTTACCAGCTATATTTTTAATTATAGCTGGTAAATAAAATATTATTCAATGCGAAATAATGAATGAGTTTTTGAAATGCAAATTTTAAGAAACTAGAATAAACTTTTTAAATAAATTTAAACTATCTAAAACAGTAAATATATCTAACTATTGAATATGTTTTACAGATTGTAGTAGAGAATATGAAAAATTCAAAGATAGATTAGAAGATGTAACATATTTTCTTCGTTGCAAAGCTAATGGAAATTATGATGATTTTCAATGCACCGATGATACGTGTTATTGTATCAATGGAAAAGAAGTTGCACGTAGAGATAGTGTAGTTGCAGGCCTGAAATGTTGTAAGTATTTTAAATAAATTAATATGTTGTTTGAACATTAAAAAATCATTAGCCTGGGAGTTGGAAACTGACATGTTAGAACATGACTGTCATTTTTGCATTAAATAAAAACAGTTTTATTTCTCATTATTTCTCGGAGAAATCTATTATACAAGTGTATTATAACTAAAGAAAATACTTTATTTTTGATAATAATACTAGTTTTTCAATGTTAAAATAATAAAACAAAGAAAATGTAATTCAAAAATAGAATGTATAGTCTCATAGTTTCTTTATAATTTTTTAAATACATTATATAGTAGATTTATTTGTCTGTACTTAATACAATGTATAGGGTGTCCCATCGGGTACACTGGATTTAATTTTAAAATAAAATACAGTAAATTATTATCTAATTGGGCAATCTTTATTGAGTTATAAAATAAACAAGTTGAGATTAATTATGGAATATGATGCCAGCAAAATAGCCGCCACGGCTATGCTGGCATACTCTGATCAAATTTTTGAAGACTTCCAAGTCAGTTCCAATTATAGCAATAAGACGTTGGATTTCTGTTTTCAGTTCAGGAATTATTTGTAGTTTGTTAGCATAGACCTTGGACTTTGCAAAAACCCAGAGGAAAAAATCGCCTAAGATCTGGGAGGCCAATTAATGTCAGCATTTCCGGAAATCATACGACCAGGAAAACGTTGTCTTAACAAATCGACGGTTTTTCTTGCTGTATGGCATGTGGCACCATCCTGTTGAAATCACATTTCTTGGAGGTCCATATCGTCCAACTGATCGCACAAAAAATTCGATATCAGGTCACGATATCGTACTTCATTTACAGTTAAAGCTTGGCCAAACTCATTTTCAAAAAAAAAAAGAACGATCCAATTACACCTCCAGTCCATAATCTGCACCAAACAGTAGCTCTTTGTGGGTGCATCGGTTTTTCATGAATAGCACGAGGATTTTCATTGACCCAAATCCGATAATTCTGCTTATTAATAAAACTATCCAAATGAAAATGAGCTTCATCGCTAAAGATGATATTTTCAAAAAAATTGTCATTCACTGTTTGGTTTTCCATTACCCAATTAGCGAATTCTCGCCGTTGTAAATGGTCTATTGAGCTCTGAGTTAATTGAACTTTGTAAGAGTGAAGGTGAAGGTCTTTAGTGAGAATTCGTTGCAAACTGGTTCTGCTAATGTTCAATTGTTGAGAACGGTGACGTATTGACGTTCCTGAATTATCATCGATACCTCATTGATGACTGCAATGTTTTCGCCGACAGCACAGGACGAAGATGTGGTAGAATTTGTTTGTCCATAACCGAACCAGTTTCTTCAAATATTTAAATTAATCTTCGAACGGTGGACTCATTAAGTGAAATATGAATATCAACAATTCCACGAACTTTTCTAACAGTCTCTGCAAACCTTTCGCCAAATTTGTAATGTGTTTTAATGATAACAATACGTTGTTCTTTTGTATAGCGATCCATTTTTAATAAATTCAATGACTGTAGACGACAAATGTCAAACATTAAGGTTGCTAACTTAAATATAAAAGAAATGTGGGAAATTTAAATCCGGCGTACCCGATGAGCCACCCATATATTGCAACTCATAATATAATTAAATGTATATCATCTATGCACGTGAATATTTTTTTAAATTATAAAATATGGTTTTGTTTTTCGTTATAAAGTGCAGAATAATATTTGTAACATCTCAGTTTTTTTCTCTTACTGAAATGGCTCTTGATCCAATAAAGATTACCGACCCCTATACGATTTATATATGATAATAAATAAAAAGCATTCATTATTTATAACTTATATTAATGCACAGTTTATCTCCCTTTAACAAGAGAGAGAAACTATATTCCAGAAATTTCAAATCAAAATATTGTATATAATGTGAAGATTAAATTTGACACTTTTCAACGGCATATTATCAGTGTCCAGCCTTTATAAGATTGGGATCTATATTTAATTTTTTAATTTGAAAAGCGATTGATCTCTTCCCAAAACATTTTGATCCAATACAAATCCATAAAAAATTAATTTTTTTTGGTTAGCTTAAATATTTATGTTATAATAATTATATTTAAGTGATGATTTGAGGGAGTATGGCTCATTTGTTCAACCGGTTCACTACGCAACCATGAAAAGATATTGTTAATGCGACTAATTTTCATCTCAATGGGTTCATTTGAACATCCGGCCCATTTGCGTAACCAGACTATTTAATAAACATTTTAGATTGATAGAAAAGACAAACATTTTCATCAGACTTATTTTTTCAAACAAAACTTTAATAATTTACAAGATATAGTAAAAATATAAAATAAAATATTTTGAATACAATATTATTTTAATTAAATTTACATTATATAGAAACTGCCATATTAGATTTCTTTTGATATATATATATAAATTCAATGTAGAATATTTTATTCAAAAATATGATTAAATACAGCATATTATATAATTTATGCATTATTCCATAATATTGTGTTCTATATACATTATTCGATGGTAATAAGTAATTCATAATGTTAAGTTTTGCCCCTGTGCAGTAGGAGTAAACAAGAATTTCCAGAAAGAACTAAAATTACCTATTTTCCGAAGGTGTCATTTATTTTTCATTTATTTAGCATATGGAATCCATTGGTTTTTCTAATTTTACTAGCATATGATAATATTATATCGCCGAGATGATGACGATGTCGTGAAGTCATAAATCATCACAGTTGTAGCATCATTCACTGTTACGTCACGATGATGTCGAATCGTGACTGTGACGTCATTGTGATAGATATTGAGATAGGGATGTTTTGCTAAGAAATCATGTAAGCCATATATTATCCTTACACTTCTAACACTTAATGCCATCTAGTGTTATAAATATAAATTAGTTATAATAAAATGAAATTATATTCCTACAGGATTAAAGGATGCGGCGCCGAAGTGTCCTTTAATGGCAGAAATCACTACCAAATTTCATGAAAATCTGATAATTAATTCAAAAATTATTAATGGAAGACATTGGCCCGATCTTATAAGCCTTCGAAACGTAATCTAAAACTTCGTGTATTGAAATATATGATTTTCTTCATTCTTAATTTATTTTCTGAAGTATTCATTACTGAATAATGTATAAATCAATTTCAAACACAAAAGTTAATTTTTATTAAAATCCTCAACTTTTCACTTTTCATAAAAATTTAAAAAATTTAATTATAGAATATGCAAACTAAGAAATTTTAGCTACATCAAAAAAAAAAAAAAAAACATAATTAGCACATGCATAAATAGAAAACGGAGATTACAATTAAACTGTTTTACATATAAATGTATGGAACCTTATACTTTACTGTACTATACTGTTATGAATGTATCTTTAAATAAATTAAAATCCTATTATAAATCATACTCAGATATTACAAAGTTTTAAATTAGCTATAGATCATTGTTAAAACATTAATAATCAACAGATGAAAGCTTCTTTCAATACTATGTTATACGTTTCTACCATAATGAGAATTTTTCTAATAAAATGGTATAAGAGGAATGCCAAACAGTTCTTACTCTCAATATGTTATATGTGTGCAATAGATCTACTAGATCTCTAGAATAGAACCCACATCATCAATGTCAAAGAATGCTCATTGCATTCTTTGGCATTGATGATGTGGGTTCACTATGAGTTTGTATCACCAGGAAGACTGTTACTAGTAATATCTGCATACAAATTTTGCAGAGGTTGTGTGATATAATTTGAAGGAAATAGCATGATAAGTGGCATGAACAAGTTCCTGATCACAACAAGGCACCGAACCACACATCTCTTGGTGTGCAGCAATTCCTTGCCAAGAAAAGAATTCCTATCATCAACTAATTACCATACTCTCTGGATCTTGTTCCCAATAACTTTTGGCTGTTCTCTACTCTGAAAATGGGCCTTAAGGGGATACATTTTGCAACCATAGAGGACATCAAATTGAATTCAATAACCAAACTCCAAAAGATTCCAAAAGAAACCTTCTGCTGTCCCTTTTCAATAATGGCAGAGTCAATGGAGCAAGTGTTTATGTGTGCACAAAAGGGCCTACTTTGAAGATGATTGGGTAAGTGTGGCCATATGTCCTACCATTAATGCTATATTACAATTCCTGGGAACTTTTTAACTACTCTTGTATTAACAAATGTAATGTATTTATATGACTATATATATTTGAAAGTAAATGAATTCAAGCATATACTTTCAAAATTAAAAAATGGCAAAAGCTAGTATCTTATCAAATCAGTGCTTTAACAGTTAAAAATGCAGAAATTTTGGGACATGGGATGTTGTTAAGTAGCTTAACGACATCCCCAAGTCCCAACTACCTGATGCGTGGAAATACCTATTATAGCAATCAGGAAGAGAACTTAGATATAGTGGACCTACCTGCCGCACGCCAGAGACAACCCAAGGCAACATAAATGAACCTAACTCTAGTTAGTGCTAAGATAGTATCATCTGTGCAGTGTAGCACCTATGCAGGGAAGAACCTTTGCTTACGCAAGGACTTGAGAATCTTGTTTTGGTTTTGTTTTGTTCTACTGCATGTTAATTTGTTTATGTTCTTATCTAATTTATATGTAATTTGTCGAAATATTTTGTGAAAGTTTTTGAAAAATTTTTTTAAAGAGCTTTTAAAATTTTGGAAGGTTGTTCCCATAGGAACAATGGACTGTTCGCCTATTATTCCATGTTTGTTCGTTCTACTCTGTTAGAACTATTTTAAAGTTTTGTAGCTTGAAGAGGATGGTGAGAATCCACCGTAAATGTTTGCATTTTGTCAATAAATGAATGTTTTTTTGTACTCTAATTGCCAAGTAATGATGTAGATGGTTTATTTATACTGAGAAAAAGTTAGGCAGTAAATATCCAAGAATTATGAATCTCATAACATATTTCATCAATTTATAATTAATTATTGAAAAACCAGATATCAGCAGTTATTCTATATTGTAACAACAAAAAGTGAAGAATTCTATAATTTTTTTTTAATTTTAAAATATTTTATTATAATTGTAAGTAATCATATTTTACTAGTTATATAATAAATTCTGTATAATAAACAAATCAATATTTGTTAAATGCAGATTAAATTAAATTCTATAAAGATTTCATGCATTTTAAATTGTATTATATTACTTACTATTGTTTAGAAAAAAAATTATAAAAAATTGAATTTTTGATACTAGAGGGCAAAACTTGCTTTAAACTATAATAAACAATGACAGCAATACACATAAGGATAGACCAATTTGAAAATTGCACATAAATCTAATGAATACAATTTTAAATATAGCTGTACAACATATGTTGCTGGGCAATAGGAGGGATTTTTAACTTGTATGCTATCAATCCTGAGCATAAATGTGTTAATTTTTTAATTAATTAATTTAACTCTTTAGATATCTCTTTCTTTTTATTTTTAGAGATTTTTTTAAATTATTTATCTCTAGAGTTAAATTAACAACATGACAAAATAGCAAAACAACATTAACCAAGAACCTATCAGATAGTTTCCTGATTTTAGGTATGGATTAATTTGGATCTAAAATTTACTCATAAAGTAAAAACTCATAAACCAAGAATCAATTCCAATAGAAATAATGTTAATGTAGGAGTTCCATTCTCAGCAATAAAATTTGACCATTTCATTTCTTCAAATTATACTGCTTAAATGCTTGTAATATTATTAAAGAAAAAAATCCAGCACAATATGCAGTTGTAGAATACTTTTTTATTTTGCTAATGTTTTCAGCAAAAAGTACTTGCCATCTTCAGGCTATATATAATGGTTAAGAATAAGAACATGGAACAGGAAGTTCTAAAAAATATAAAGGTTGAATGCTGTGGCAACTTAACAGAATTATGAAATTTTGAAAGTATATTAAATATAAAATAAAAATAAAATGTAAAATAAATTAGAAAAACTAAAATTAGGTCTTAAAGTTTTTAGCCTTATGACATACAACAATAGAATAACTGCTGATATCTGGTTTTTCAATAATTAATTATAAATTGATGAAATATGTTATAAGGCTAAAAACTTTAAGACCTTGGGTTTGGTTTTATGTTTTTCCATTTTTCTAATAAATAGTGCATTCATGATGATGGCAAATTGGCTGGCTTCTCATTCAGTATTTATTCTCTGTGCTGCACTTTCAGTATTTCTATGGATTCTGTTAGGAATGCTTGTGATTGTGTGGTTAAAGGTTTTATTATTCTTGCGTTTTGAAAATTGCTGTTTTATTTTTATCTTTATTTTATATTTAATATATTTTCAAAATTTCGTAATTCTGTTAAGTTGCCACAGCATTGTAACCTAGGCAACAATTTTATATTTTTTTATTATATAACCTGTTCCATGTTCTTATTCTTAACTGTTATATGTAGCATAAATATGGCAAGTACTTTTTGTCAAAAATGTTAGCAAAATAAAAAAAGTATTCTACAACTGCATATTGTGCTAGATTTTTTCTTTAATAATAAAATTTGACCACAGTAAAATTAAGTAAAGGCAACTAAATCAAGAATTTATGATTAAATAGTAATTTATTTGTCTGAAAAAATGAAAACATAGCCTTTAAAATCAAGCAAACTATAATAATAAAGAAATCATTTGTCATATAAATGTTAAATAATTTTTATTTTTCATTATTATTAATAGATAAGTAGATGAGCTTTTATACAGATGAATTGCTGCCTTAGATAAAAATCAGGAATGGAAGTTATTTACATAACATGCCATTAAAGCAGAGGGCACATTACATACATTTTTTGGCTCATTTTGATCTTTTCAATTTTGTAACAGATACAGCTTTTGCAACAAACCTAGTTATAAATCTGGGAACTTGTAAACTGGGAACCTGCAAATCTGGGAACTTGTAAACTGAGAACTTCATGTACATCTATATTTTTAAACTGCAGAAGAGGGTAGAGAAATAAAATCTTATGTAATTTAAAAGAGGGTCAATAAATTGCTTGTGATGGCTTACATAGGGAGAGGGAAAGTTTAAAAAAAACCAAAAAATATGCTTATCTAATAATTGAATGCTCCTTATAAAAAATAATGTATATTCTAAAATTTTGAGTTAATTTCTAAACTTTATATTTGTGATGCCATTTTAATAAATTATTTTTACAAATTCGATGTGAGTCTAATTTTTTCAATCATTATAATAAATGATTTTAAAATAGTAAGGAAATTTAAACTGCTTTATAAAATCATTTATAAATTCTTTGTTAACCCAAAGAATTTATAAAAGATTTTATATCATATTTCACTTCATAGTATATTTGAATATGTGTAGATTGTTTTATTCTTAATTCTAAAATAATAATAAGAATTGCATCAATAATCATATATATTAATAATGAAACATGGCTGGCTGGTTGGTTTGATGTGTAGATATCTCTTTTGCAATTAAACTACTGTATCACTTCCTATAATTATAGTATTGTTAGAAAAATTTAATCCTTGAATTTCTACAACAGCCAAAATTTTTTGCTATTAATAATTAATTTAAAAATTAAGGAATAAAAAATTAAAATTGTAATTTATATCATTGCCAACAGATGGCACTAAATGTTGGCAGTGTAGGGATAACATGGCTTAACTGATTTCTTAACACCACCAATATCTGTCACAATGACATTACATTGCTGTCACATATTATTATGTCATCATGAAATCACAATATATAAGAGTTTTATGATGTCATGATGATGATGCCACATCAGAACTGACATCATCACTATGGTGAAATCCATTAGTTTTGTGTCCAATTTTAATGTTAATTTAGTCAGCATATATGTCACAATGTCATCACTTTGTCACAGTGATAATGCAATTGCGAGTCACATTTTATTATGTCACAATGACTTCATCATGGCAACAATTATCACTAATTTAAAAATTAAAAAAAAAAAATTAAATTAATATTGTATTTCTTCTAAAAATTCAAACTTTCCAAGTGGCACAGTAACCTAATAATGGGCACCATCTAATGATTCCTATTTGTTTCCAAAAAACTTTTTTCCATTGATATTCCAAGTATAATTATGGATCCATGAAAGGAGTTACCCATTCATTTATACAAGAGGTAATGTCTAGTTTATTATTTTCCTAAAAAATGATAAGAGTTTATTTGTTTTTTTAATTTTACCTGCCATCTTTGTTGGACATATTTACTTGTTATTTGATAACAAGATAACATTTCATAATAAAAAAATAATTGTTCAGACTGTCTATTGTAATATGACACAAAGATTACAATTTAATGCTAAAAATGGAGAGAAATTTTTTGTTGGTCCATATTTAAGTCAATCACGTTGGTAAACATCCATTGTTTTCCAAGAAATCTATCCAAAATTCAGGTCTATATGATGCACTTGAATGTAAATATTCATAAAAAGGTATTGAATTAAAAAAATTATTAAAAAAGACAAAATTTTGAGAATGTAACTGTCTAAAATGTGTTTACTATTTATAGTATATAGTTTCATTTTATATACTATTTCCATAATTTACTTACCAAGTAAATCAAGAGATGAGTATATAATGACAAAAATATTTTTAATACTGAAATATTAATAAAAAATAATGTATTGCCCATTAAAATTTAATTAAGATTTCTCTTGATTTAATCTTAATATTCAATTTGCCTTTGCTATATTGAATGTGGCTTATATATAAAAGTATATAAATATTTGAAATATACAGAATTTAACAAAGAATTTATAGTCTTCTGGATTAAAAACCTGACAATATATAAATTTAAAAAATTTTTAAATATGCTATTTATGAATTATTAAAATCTAATCAAATATTTTTACTTTACTTTCTAAAGTAAGATATTATTTATATAAATATTTTTCCAAAGTAGAGTAATATTCCATGGATTTGCTAGAAGGATAAAATATTGAAAGTTATCTTGATGATACATCAATTAATTGCTTTCATAAACTAAATAAAAATTTCAGAGTTTCCCCTTAACTTATTTATAAATCTCAATTTTCTTTGAAAAGTGAGATTTATAACATCACTGTGCTGTGTGTTTGCATGTCTTACTAATAACTTTTAAACTAATATATTTTTAAGGAATTAATATATATGTATATATGTATATTAATTCCTTATTACATTTTTAAGGAATTTAGACAAATATTAATATTAATATATTTTTAAGGAATTTAGACAGATTGTTCTGCTATTAAAGATGGTCTCAGTGCTGCTATTTTATCCCTGCAGCTTCAATATTTAAAAATGGCTATACAATTCCTTATTTTATAAGGGAAGGAATATGAAGATTTAATCTAGATCTTTCCTAATTAATTTTATTTCTCTTTATTATTTCAGGTGTTATAATTATTTTAAAGTTAACTTACCTTTCACTCTTTCCACCTCAAGGAAATTAAAAATTATGAGTTATGGAATAGAATTGCCATTTTCCTAACAAACTTGTTTATCTAACGACTGACAATATATATATTAATATTTAATTTATCTAATAACATCATCTGATTTAAAATAATATCACTGAACTGATCTCCAGATCAGTTCAGTGATAAAAAATAGTTTCTTATCAATGATTTATAATCAATAAATAATTATTGTCAAATTGTGAACAGGCTAAAAATTCTTGTTATTGTTCAATTTGACAATAATTATTTTTTATTGCTGTCAACTAAAAATTGAATTTACTAAATGAATGAATGTAAATAAGCCAAGCAGGAACTTATAAAATTTGATATAAAAAAATCATACTCTAGTGATTAGAAATTGAGGTGAGATAGACTTTCGTGCTGCAATTGTGATTTTCAATTTTCTCTTTTCATATTAACAACTGACTGCTTTATTTTGTATCAATGTGTGGAAGAAGTACATTAAGATTATTTAAGGTTATTTATTGTTTCTATTAATAAATTTATTGTTGTATTGGATTTTGGCTTGATAATTAAGCAAGTTATTTTTATTAACTTGATTGTTGTTTTATTTTTTTTTCATTATAACTAACCAAACTGCATAAATTTCATTAATTTCTTTATTTATATCTATATATGGGTAATCCTTGACTCATTACTATTGATATTTAAGACAGCAATGTCATCAATAAATTCTGTGATTGATCAAAAAAAGAGAAAGGTTGTGAGAGGTCAATAAAACAGAATGTAATAAATAAATATTGGTAGTGAGCAATTCATAAATTTTGGTCATTTCTGACTTACAATGGCAGGATTCAAACTGAACCAAATTGTAAGTCAAGAATTATCAATAAATATAAAATATAATGTTTATTTGTCTGTCTGTTTTGCAAAGGCTCTTGCACCATTTGTTCCATCAGGACCAACTTTACATAATAATTTCCCTCAATACTGTGGTAACATAGGCCACACTCCCATGGGTTCAGATCCCTTCCAAAATGCCCCACCCCTGGGTTGAGATCATTCCAGGGGCAAGGCAGTTTGGAGTGGCATGATAAAAATATCTTCATTTAAATCCTTCAGCATGATGTTTGAATGACATCATAATAATGTAATAATGGATGGTATCATTATGACATTATTTTGCCATGATATCATCATTATCTACACTGAAAAATAATCACAAATAATGCCTGGACATGTTCAAAAAAGTTCAATGGAAATATTTGTAAGAACACTAATGGATAAATTCATAAGTGATTAATAATTTCTCATGACCTTGGTGTAACTTAAGCAACTCTTAGTCGAGATCATCCCAGAAGTGAAGGCATTTTGAGATCGCAATGAAAATATATATCTAAATCCTTCAGAATTTTATTCAAATTTAAAGTGATGTCATAGGCATGATATGATGTCACCAATGATATTTTAATTAATGATATCATAATGATGTAACAATAATGTAATATGATAATGTTATGGTATTGTGAGGATATGCTATGGTATTGTGACATAATATGCTGATTAAATCAAATTGAAATTGGATACAGAAAACTAATGAATTTCAGGTACTATAATAAATGAATTATATGATAAAATGATACTTCTGCATGGTTCACTGTCAACTTATCATCCATAAAGTATTCACTTAAACTAATTTTAAATATATTTATTACTAACCAGGTGCCTAATATTATGATGGTGCAAACTGTCATATACACTATGTTATGTACTTAAAATTTCTGAGCAATGAAATTTGAAATTTTTCAATATTTTGTTAGAACATTTTCAGAATGTTTACAGAAATTTCCAGAAAATCTATATATAAATATATGGTGATTAGACAATTAAAAATAATTTATACACAATATGTTGAAGTGTGATAAATTTAACAAATATAAGGATTTATACAATTAATAGATGAATTCTTTGAGAAAAATGTGGAATTCAATGGATGATAAGTTCAAAATTAAATAAGTTTAAGTCCAATTTTTTGATTTCATAGTACTTTAAATTAATTAGACTTTACTATATGTTTTGTTTGGCAAAGAAAATAAAAAAAATATTTATTGACATAATTTTTAAGTTTATTATATTATTTAATTTATTATATTGTCTTATAATATATATTCAAAAAAATGCTAATAAAATTTGATTGTGATTGATTTAAAAATACTTACTGTTTGTTGCTCAACCCCATTACTTGTCACAACAGGAACAGTGAATGGTGTACCTTCTTTCTGATCATTTCTAGCTTGAGTACTAACTGCAGTCTGATCACCATTCTGTGCATACTGAGCATAAGTAGAGGTCATCTGTGTTTGTACCATTGGCTGAAAAAGATAGTTTTATATTAAAATTAATTTTAATGATTATAAAACTTGTTTTAATATCAATTTAAAAATTAAAAAAAAATTTTGACATTTTATAGTCAGAAAATGATATGATTTACAAATTCCAAAAAATTAATTAATTTATTTGAAAGAAAAAAAAAAAAGAATTTGTATTCAAATAATTTATAAATGATTTCAACTGTATCCATATCTCTTTTTTTTTTTGCCATAAACCTTACCATTATAAGATTTCTTTCCTTCTTAAGTGATGTTATTTTTGACTGATAATTTCATTTAAGGTATTGATAAAAATAAATGAAACATATTTTTATCAATATCTTAAATGAAATTATTAGTCAAAAATAACATGACAATATATCATATACAATATATTGTCATACCAATCAAATAGATAGAAAGAATAATAAAAAAACATTTATTGACTCAATAATAATATATAAATTGTAAGATATCATATAAAGTATCTTTTCATAACAGAGAGAAAGTGTAAAACAAATGGAATATAGAAGCAAGACAGATGATGTGAACTCCCATTTTGCTAGAAAAATGATTGCTTTTATCCCTTATTTTCTTTATCAAACAAAACATTGGGATGTATTTTATCTAATGGCTAGAAGGAATGATGAGTTGTTCAGCAGTTGTTTTCATAGAGCATTAATTGTTCTGCAACATTATAATAATATAATAAATATGATGATCTTATGAAATATCCTATGAGTCAAGATTACTATAAATATTCAGGTATTTCCTGAGTTACATATATCCAACTTCCATAAATCCAAACTTATGTAAAAAATTTTCAAAAAATTTTTTTTTGTGTTTTAAAGTATATAACATAAAAAAATGTTTGTATTTGCAAATACAAGTCTGAATTTGTTTGTTTATAACGTTTAAAAAATCATATTACTTTATTTATTTTTGATGTATTGTTTGTTGATTTTAAATATCACATTATTGGTATAATGTTATATCATGCAGCATTATCTTGTTTTCAGTCAAAGAGCAATATAATTCCATAACAAGATATAAGTGCAATCACAGTAGTCCACTGACTCCAGTAGATTTTGTTTTGGAATTTTTGTCAAAAATCATTTTACCAACTTCTGCAAAATTCAAATCATGACCTTTCAAACCCATTTATTCACAGAAATCAGGGAATACCTATACTGTTCTTGTTTGCTTATTTATCATATACAAATAGTCTCATTTACATTTGAAATATGTCTCTAGAAATTTAATGAAAACTAAAATGACAATAAATCAGAAATAAGGTATACTTCACTCTATGGTGCTTTGCTAATATGGTCCTTTTCAATCCTGAAAACTGGAGATGTGAGGCCAAAAATTTAACCCAGATTCTCTAAAGTGATAAACAAATGTTTTACCATGCAATTATCCAGCTGAGTTTTTTAAACCTAGCATTATTGGCTGGGTTAATGATGCTGTAAATGTATTTTTAGGCTTTTGTATGCACTAGCAAATAAAGCTGCAATTTGTTTTACAACAATGATCTGGAATGTAACCACTGTAATTATGTGATATATCTCTTCTCATAAACAGGTAGTCCTCGACTTACGATGGGGATCAGTTTGAACCCCATCGTAGATCGAGGACTATCTGTTTATGGTAAGTCAGATTTGGTCGAAAGTCGGAAATGGCAAAATGACAAAAAACGGACACTTTCCTTACATCAGATCATCGATACATGACTATTGGGTGGGGTTAGAATCCCTTAAATCGCATTGAACAATCATAAAATTTACTGATTATATCACAATCATAATTCAAGGGCTGCCTGCATTGTATTTATCATTGTGTATCGGAAGGATTCTAGTTAAGCTACAGCACACGGATCTATTTGAAGATTCGCCGCCTACCGACTGATGTATAGTATACAAATCGACAATTCCGTTATGTTAAAGATTCACTCTAAAACCATCTTGGCTTTCATGATGTTTTTATTAGAATCTATCGTACAATCAAAAAATAAGAATTTAATTTCGAGTCGACAGGCGCCTA